>ML801058.1:206809-252400 GCA_009831015.1 Picea engelmannii
CATCAAACACTATTGGGTCCATTACCCAAACCTTTGTGCTATGGGTCTTTCTTCAAGGGTTGACATCAATGACAACCAACCTTAATCAACAGACATGTGTCTGCAGATTTGAAAGTATTCGAGAATTCAACGTTCGGGATATTTGTGGTGTAGAGTGGAGAAGTATCCTGAAGCCCGAAGCACCGAAGCTCCGGAGAGTGCATGTTTGGGAGTTCTCTAATTCAACCTTCGAGAGTTCGGGGGTTGGGTGGTGTTCAATATAAAAAATCTCCGAAGCTTGAAGCTCCGGAGCGTCGAAGTATTAAAATCTCCAAATAGCGTATGTTCGAAAATTCGGTGTTCGGGTGTTTTGAAGTGTTATAGTGTGAAGTCCTCCAAAGATTGGCTCCGAAGCACCAAATTATTAAAGATCCGAAGAGCAACAGTTCAAGGATCCACTTCGGCGTTTGGAGGAAATGTCGTGTTGTGTTTCAAAATCGTCTAAAGCCGAGAGTCTTGGAGCTCCTATCGACTGTGGATCTCAACCAAGAGCGTTGATCGTTGACTCCTGAAACCTTTGATGGTTTTTCAATTCGGCGTTCAGAGGAAGTGAAGCATTGTGTAGTAAGATCCTCTGAAGCCCAGAGTACCAAAGTCCTAGAGTGTCGGAGTAATGTGGCATGATGTCATCACCTAGGGTGACGTGGACCCACTTATGCATGCCACGTGTCAACTTGATTCGTGCCTTTTATAAACCTTATGTGCCAATTGGAACTCAACATGTGTCACTCATCAATTGGGCCACATGTCATCTCAATATTTTGACACATACCACCCCTGGTGCAGAGTGCTAAGAATACCCTGACAACTCTGAAATTCGACATTCAAGAGTTTTTAGGTGTGAAGTTGTAAAAACCTATGAAACGCGAAGCTCTGGAGAGCCTCTCTGAGAGTTCGCCAGTTCGACGTTCAGTAGAATTAAGGTGTAATAGTACAAGAACCCTTGAAGTGAGAAGCTCCAAAGCGCAAGTCAGAGATTTCACCAATTCGGCATTCGAAAGAAGTGTTATGTTATGTTAGCGAATCTCTCGAAACTCCGAAGCAGCGGAGCCCCAAAGCTCTGAAGATGTACTGTGCAAGAGTTAGCTAGTTTGGCGTTCGGGAGAAATAAGACGGGAGGTAGTAAGAGACTCTGAAGCACGAAGTTCCAGAGCCCCAAAGTTCTGAAGCTCTGAAAAAGTGCCTTTCAGTTAAGTGCTTGGTCACAGCCCATGGTCACATGAGATTGGGGGCTGAAGAAAAAGGGTTAGTGCCCAGAAATTGTTTTTAAGGACAGAAAGGGGCTTAGAAAAGGATCTCGTGGGGTTTTTTATTTGTATGAACCTATAAATAAGGGAAATTATAGAATCCCATAAAACTAAAAAAGAGGATTCATCATGGGTCCAAGAGCTATTCGACTCTAGAGAAGAAGAACAAACGTACATGGATTACATCATCGAAAAGACAATTTTTAAATACCCATTACTTTATGCTCAACACTCAGAATTGAGCACAGAGGTAGGCATTGGAAAGGTTTTGAATAGTAGAATATAACTACTCATTCAAAAAATTGACCTAGGTAGATCAGAAGAAAGAATTATGATGCATTATGGAACCCAGAATGATTGAGACAGTAGAGGACATGGGCATAAGTGTACCTATGATCTATGCAACCCTAGACAACAAGCAAGTTGAAATATGATTGAAGTGGAAGTAAGCATGGAAAATATTGGTTGGTGCAGCTGACTACAGGAGCTAAAAAAAAAATTAATGCGATGGTTAAGGCATGTTTGATGGACATGAATGGACTGAGCACCAAAGCAGACTTGAACATCCTACCTATAGGTTCCTATGATTGTCTAATTGGTATGGATTGGTTGGAACAATACCATGCGATCCTAGACTATCATAATAAGGAATTTACTTGCCTAGATGAAGAAGGGAACCTAAGGAGAGTGCAGGGAATTCCGAGGGCAGTAATTGTTGGAGAAATTTCATCATTGCAGCTAAAGAAATATTACAGAAAAGGATGTGAAATATTTGCAACTCATATGGAAGGGAAACCTAAATATAGGGTATCAAATATTGAAGACTATGCAGTCCTAAGAGAGTTTGGACCTGGTATCAAGAAGGAACTGAAGAACTTGAGGACATAATGTAATGTCAATAATATCCCACAAGATGATCAAAGGCAAAGACTGAATAATGTTAGGATATGAATATAGGTGCAGCCATGAAGTTTGGGAATCAACTATAGGAAATCCACTCATGTTAATCAAGGTGCTCAGTGGAATTTGGGTATAAGAGTAGTTCATATAGTGAATGTCCATTCACTCTAAAGGATTCCAATGTACAAATAAGGCAGTAGGGTGTGGACATATCTTCTCTAAAATATTGATAGGTTAAAATGTTATTTTTATATTTGGAGATAAGATGTAACATCTCCAAGGATCGGTCCTACAGTTTGGAGACAACACCTCCATTATTTCTATCAGAGTGCATAGTGGAAGCATGATATGAAGGACATCGATATGGCATGATAGAAGTTGATTATGAAAGTTAGTTTGAAATGAGATGGGTCAAGACAGGAGGAAGTAATGGTCATGTTAGCTCCCAGAAAGTACTGGTAACATTGAGTCATGAAAGTGATTTTAGTCTTTGTTTTCTTGATCATTTAGCATAATTTGATGTCTCATTGAGTCTAGTCATTAAGATTTTGGTCATGTCAAATAAATGATGGGTGACTAAATGGTCATGTTAGTGGTTTTCCTAATACATAGGTCAAGTCGTCCAAGCTTCTAAGAGTCAATATCATCTTGTCAAAATCATTTAGAGGTCATTGCAAGTCATCATTACACTTAAAATCATGAATTCACGTGTATTTTGTGATTATATTTCATATTCATGAGTTTTCAGTGCAAAAAAACCAATTTGTATAAGGTGCACTACAAACTCGTCTTGAGTTATCAGCACAAACGGTTACTTTTACACTGCCTGCACTGCAAACTCGTGGGAAGTACTTTGTTTTCCTATGTCGGCATTCTTCAAGTATACAAAGTGTTTCAAGAAGGTATTCAAAAGGTTTTTTAACCATTATTAATCTTGTGATCCCTCTTGTACAGCTATTGCTCACCATCAAAGGAAAATAAAACCAAGGTTTTCATACATTCAAAAAATATCTTCTTCGTTAGGGTTTTTTCTCACCTTTTCTTGTGTAGAAACAGTTGTAGCGGGCTCTCAGTTTTATCATGGCACCAAGGAAATACCCCATTCCTAGGAAAAGGTCAGGCTCCCTAGTAAGATTCGAGCCTACATACACTTCCTTAATTGAGCAAGATCCTAACCATGTGGACTCCTTCAAACGCATGGGATGATGGAGGTTTTTCCAAAAACTACAAGGACACCATCTAGAGGTATCAAGGGACTTTGTACAGAACTACAAGGAAGGAAAGACTCAGGTTGGCCCTATAGAAATTCAATTGACAACTGATTTCATAGCATAGGTAACTGATATTCCAAGATCAGGAGAACTTTGGTTCAAATCCAAAAATCTAGAGAAAGAAGATTGGTGTCAGGATATGCTTAAGACTGAATTGAAAGAAGTTGATTTGATAAAGGGAGTGCTAAGGAATTGTCTACTAGAGGAGTATGACCAACTGTTATTCATCATACAAACTTTCTTCACCTGTGAAGGGAGATATAGTTGGGTTCTACAATACCACTTCAAATGTTTTCTCCATTTCACTGGTAAGAAAGATATTGACCTGTCCTACTTTCTATTTATGATTTTACAGAGGATGATTTCAAGAGCATAAAGAAAACTGGAGAAACTTGAGAAATCTATCTTCCATCATGCCCTAATTAAAATCATAGTTATGGAGCAATTGAAAAAGGAGGGTAAGGATTGGTCTACTTTCCTATTTGTTTCTAATTATCAAGTAGATATTCCTACCTCTCCTCCCAAGCATATGAAACCAAGAAAGAAATCTGTAGGTTGATCTTCAACTGTAACTTCTGAAGTTCCACAGTCACCTATTGCCCCTGTCTTCAAAGAAACCTTGCCCATTCAGATTACCAAGAATGATATGGGAAAAGGCAAGGCTAAGCAGAGTTCTATAGAGGAAAGGGAAGCAAAGTTTGTTGAACCTACAAATATGGATATTGATGAAGAAATACTAGGGTTGAAGACAAAAGTTGATATGAAAATCCTAAGGAGATATATAAGAAGGAAGTTGGTCCTAGAGCCAATAGTTGAAGAGCCTCTTCAAGAGGTTGAATCCAATATACCAAGAACTAGATGGTCTAAAAGAGCAATTTCCCCTTTGGAGAAAGAAGTAATTCAGGTCACTGCACAGCTCAAGGAGTCCCCCTTAAAACCTGTGCAAATGAAAGGTGAAGGAAGCAAACATGCAAGAAACAAGGATAAGTATGCATAATCAAAGTTGGAAATCCAAACATTGAAAGAAGAAAACCATAAATTGCAGAAGAGAAACAATGTGCTAACTCAAGTTATAAAATGGCACATGGATGATCTAGTTGAGAAACTTACTCAAATCAAGGAGGAGGTCAGAAAGAAAGACATACAAAGAGCATAGTTGGTGAAAATGTATCAGAAAAACCTCAACCTAAGATCAAGTAACAAGAAATTATCAGAAGATGTATACTTGGTAAAGAACATGCTGAGAAAGAATAATTTGGAAATCTTCTTGAAAGAAACTTCTTCATCCAGCCCTACAGATGAATATAGTTAATTGATGATGCCAGGTTTATTCTTCAATTTTTGTGTATGACAATTTTTACTGTTCATTTTGGTTCTCAACAGGTTGGACAATGATTTTGCATTTTTTCATAAGATATTCATAAAGATAAAATGCTATGTTTTGGTTCATTAATGGTGTATATTTGGTTAGTTTCCCAAGGGAAAACACAGAGGATTGAAGCTTTCAGGGCTACACAGGTTATATCATGAATTATCAGGTCTAAATAAACTTCTTGCAGCACCTAACTCACTCTTCAAAGAAACTGTTCACTCGTTGTGTCCTAAAACAGTCTCCTACAAATAGTTTGTAGCGCAAAACAAGTTTCCATAGTGTATTGCGCTACAAACTCGTCAATTTCCTGTGTGTGAAAGATTTTGTCAAAGATCGACCTGATTTTCAATAGTCAAAGATTGGATTAGTGTTCTAGTTGTTAGATGTCGATGATGATGGTTTATTACATGATCCATTAGGAAGCTCAGGTGGAGCTAAAGTCTTGGGATTAGGATGGGATACCTATCCCTTAAAAATAAGATCTGAAATCCTATCTTTTGTAGTCTTTTAGATTTGTTTTTAACAAGTGTTATTGAGATCCATCCTTGGAGGATCTGAAAACCATATTGTAAACACCATTTAATCCCATAGAGGCATCATTGTTTGGGAGGTTCGACTTTGGAGATTTGGCTACTATTCATGTATGAGATACATTTTGGAAACATATTGAAATAGAAGCTTCTTTCATTGTATATTGTTCAGACTTCCATCTTCTGTCTTTTCTATTCCTATGAGTGAATGTTATATGCATTTATCTATGTTTATCTAATGACAGATAACTTTCATCTTGTCTCTTCATTGATAGACTAGACTCACAAGTATTTTTTCCTTGTTATAGCTAGCCATTCATATATGCCCTGTGTGTGTGTGTGTTTCTGCTAGTATGATAAGCATTCTTCATATATTCACATATTAATAAAACTTTATGAACAAGTATAGTTGAAATCCTTTTATGTTTGAGTGTATCCATGTGTGTTTTGAGTGAATGAGAGCATATCAAGTCATCCAACTTGATCCAATTTTTACCTCTTTTTGTGCATTTGATTAAGTTACCAGGCTCTCTTGATCTACAACCTAGAGGAGTGAGTGATTAGGATGGGATACCTATCCCTTGAAAATAGGATCCGAAATCCTATCTTTTGTAATCTTTTAGATTTCTTTTTAACAAGTGTTATTGAGATCCATCCTTGGAGGATCTGACAACCATATTGTAAACACTATTTAAGCCCATAGAGGCATCACTGTTCAGGGGGTTCGACTTTGGATATTTGGCTACTATTCATGTATGAGAGACATTTTGGAAACATATTGAAATAGAAGCTTCTTTCACTATATATTGTTCAGAATTCCATCTTCTGTCTTTTATATGCTTGTGAGTGAATGTTATATGCATTTATCTATGTTTATCTAATGGAATATAATTGTCATCTTGTCTCTTCATTGATAGACTAGACTCACAAGTATTTTTTCCGTGTTATAGATGGTCATTCATATATTCCCTCTGTGTGTGTGTGTGTGTTTCTACTAGTATGATAAGCATTCTTCATATATTCACATCTTGATAAAACTTTATGAACAAGTATAGTTGAAATCCTTTTATGTTTGAGTGTATCCATGTGTATTTTGAGTGAATGAGAGCATATCAAGTCATCCAACTTGATCCAATTTTTACCTCTTTTTGAGCATTTGATTAAGTTACCAGGCTCTCTTGATCTACAACATAGAGAGACTCCTAGAGTGATAACATGTCCATTAAGAAAATCCAAGTGTTGATATGATCAGTCAAGGAAAGGCTAAATCAATTTTCTTCAATAAATAAATTAGTGTTAAATATCCAAGGTTAATCCAGGAGCATGACTATAAATGTAATTTGGTCATGTAGGAGTTGGATCATAGGGATACAAGTAATAGTGGAATACTGAAAATAAATATCAGCATAATATATGGGTACACGTGTGAAAAATAGATAAGAAAGATCCTAGCAAGGATCTCTCAAGTCAATAAGAACTTCAAAAAGAAATGAATTTCTGAAGAGGAATCAATAAGGAACCATAAAGAAGAAAATGGTTCTACACTTGGTATAGAATGAAAAGGAGATGGTACCTGAAAAGAATACATCTCAAGTGGAATAGATACATGAGTGACATTCCCGAAGGTTGGAAGTATCACTGGAAATTATGATGATAAATTAAAAGAAGTGTTAATTACTCCCAATTAATTCTATTTAGTTGTTGAGGAAGACATATGTGCATCTTTATAGTATGCTAGAGATTGGCTATGCAATTCAAGTTTCAGGCTAGTTGTCTAAGAAAGAAAAGAGAATGGTGCAAGATACCTCAAGTGCTAAAGTATTCATTCAGGAAAGGGCTGAAGTAGTTCAGTCCCGAAAAGTAAATGGATGTTGAATATCCAAAAGTCTATAAGACAACATGGTTGGAATTGTAATTTGTCCATGTGTGAGTTGGGTTAGATGGATCTAGGATATAAATGAATACTGAAGGTTAATTTCATCTTAGTATTTAGCTGGAAATGAAAAAGTAGCCAAGAGTGATTTGGCTAGAAAGTGATCAAGGCAACAATAGTCATGTATAATGATTACAGTGAGAGCACAAGAATATTCAGGAATCCATGAATAATTGAAGACTTATGGGATTAGCAAGGAAAAGTGAAATAGGGAGAAAGCATTTGATACAATTATTGTAGAAAAAATTATGTTATGGCTTATTGGACAGACATACACAGAAAGAGAGAATTCTTTCATGTTACATGTGTTTCTACTGATGTTCCAACATATGGAAGGAAGCAAAAAAAAGAGGAAGTGTTGAGTATAAGACTGATACAAGAGGAATGGGAGCTTCTATTGTCATCAACTAACCAGATAGCATGAAATATATTTAATGGAAACTATGCAAGTGTGAGTTCTATGTGTTCTTATTTCATAATTGATGAAGGGAATTTAGGTAATAATATCCTCAGCCAGATTTGTTTATAAAATCACAGTATTGTATTATCTAAATGCACAAATGGGAATAAGATACCACTAGTCATGTATGAGACCATGACATGCTTGGTTATGGAAAGATATGGTTATGGAAAGGCTATGTACTACATTATGTCCAATGAACTTCCTACTTTTAAATAATACTTGGATTGCAAACATTTTTCTAACACTAATGAACACCACAAAATTATATTCTTGGTATAATGTTTGGGTCGAAAAGGAAGGCATCCAAATAATTGAGAAGACAATAGGAAGTGTATAGAGAATGTGTCAAGGAATTAGACAGACTTCCAATTTACCAATGGTGAGATGCATGACTTAGATACAGAGCATCATGAAAATAAATGCAAAAGTGCATTGAATAGATATGCATTGAGAGTTGCACGCATGCATAGTAAGTAGTAGAGTTGCACTTATGCATGATAGAATTGTCATGCTTGAATGATTTTTTTGTAAATGCATGCATATATGTTATCTAATGGAAATAAATATACTAACAAATGAAATGTTACAAGCTGATGGAGTAGAAAACGTTTCAAGAGTTGTTAGGACATTGCAACAGGAAAGCTGTGATTCAAGTAGTCACATGAGCATTGAGTACAAGGAATTTTCTATTCAGAAAATAGAGTAAGGAACTGACTGATATTAATGGTGAAAATGCATAGGCATAGAATGATAATTCATTCTATTTAATAAATGGTTTGGTAGTTGTGATTGAATTGTTAGTTGTAGACAATTCTAATATAAATTCGTAAGGTTTTGGTACATATTGCAATGAAAGTATGATGTACAGGAAATACCGACAATTTGTTGGTTGAATGTAATATAGAAGCACTGCAAGAAAAATGGTATTCAGTATGGTGCTTGCTGAAATCAAGAAGGAAGAATGCATCCTACTATTGCAACAACAATGAAAAAATATGAAATAGAATTTCATATTTTGGGAAAAGTTGAATTCCTTATGAAATAAGTTTTAGTTTCTAAATGAATTTTTCATAATGTTCTCTCATGATAACTGCATGTGTGTGATGCAGATGAGATAATGTTGATTAAATTGGAATGCTTGGAAAGAACAACTATTATTGAAGACACAAGAGCCCTATAAATGTTGAACCTTGGTGGGGTTCTAATAATGAGTTGGCACTCTCCTTGTGTGTGAAAGCGTTGGAAATATGGATCGTTGAAGGAATGTGTAGGAGTGAAGAGATGCCTGAGTTTGGAAGGGTGAGTGCAACATGGAAGAGGCAATTCAAGAGTTCTTATGGAATGGTAGTTATCATAACGAAGGTATGTCAAGTGGAACAATGAGATGAATTGTTTCTTGAAGAATCTCTATGGAATAGATAAAATGACTTCCATCTACAATATGTATACATGAAATGGTGCTTGAAATTATAACACCAGGTGGATAACAACCTTCCAATAGAAAAAGATTTGAGATTTTTGAAGAATTTTGAATTGTTCATGGTATATAATGTACTGAGGATAGTGCATAAATAAGGGGAGGGGATTGTAATACCCCAAGACCAAGCCCCAATTGTAAATGTGAATGTGAATATGTTTCATAGGCTGGTGAGCCAATTTATTATAAGCCATAAGGCTTATGTGATTATTAGGCCGGAGAGCCTAGATGCTAAGTCCATTAAGCCTATTTTTGTATATGTAAACACTCATATAATTAATAAAACACATCCTTGTGTGTAGAAAAACCATGATAAAAGAGTATGGGGGACAAAAATTCACTAGAACGGAAAGGGGGGACTAAGATCCTAGGAAATGGGCTTAGCTAGAGGGCTTATTTGCAAGGGAATATTATAATATATTCCTAAAGATTAAGTTTTGGATATAACGCATGTTATCCTAAGTTCCTTTGGGGAAAGGAATGAATTAAAAGTGGAGTCCTTGAAGCTTCATGAAGAAAAATGTCAAGTTTGGGACATGCATACAAAGAGTTGGAGCTCTTTGCATGAGGGGATTCCTGCAGGCATTCTTCCCATTGACGAGGGATCCATTCTTTTGATTCATGCCATACCCTCCATATCTATACCTCTATCTCTCTCTACATGCATGCCTTGAGGAGTAACTCGTACTTCTTGTCAAGGACAACACCCTATACCTTCCTAAAGGTTGTTGCTTCCATCACCTATACATTACCCTGAATTCTATTGCTGCCTTTCCCTGTTCCATACCTGAATTCTATGGTTTCCTTTACCTTCACCTATACTTGGTTGACATAAGATATGGACTAAAGAAGTGGATTGTCAGGCCCGTCGGGCTGAAGAGGCGGGTTCTTAGGCCAGTGAGAAAATCTCTCCAGGTGAGAGAATTGTTGGGAATTGATTTCCTAAGGGATGCCAACTACAACTACAGTGCTTTGAGACTTCCTATTCCACCTATTTTTGAATCCATAGAAGGGAATTGGGGTAGCTGAAGGACCATTGAGTAGATAAGGGGGACACTTCTGTAACAACCCCTTCATTACGGCCACAAGTGAAGATTTTTTTTTTTTTTTTTTTTAAGAATTAAGAGGCAAGAAGGCGACGACGACAACAATTTAACCACATAAGAAACGATGAAACCAAGCACACCACCCAAGAAATAGGAAACTATGACTCAACTCACTGGCACAAGGGCAACTGGGCGAAACATGCGTAGGACAACAAGGAGGAAAAAATACCCGCCCGACGCAACAAGACACTCCTACAAGCTAAAGGGCAACTTCCCCTTCCCAACACAATGACGTTGACGAACAAAACTAGAACCTCAAGGCACGTGAACCAAATGCATGAAGGCGTTTCACCCATGCGCCCAAGCAACTTACCACACTTGACAACACTCTGCAACACGCGTCGACTCCGGCCAGGTTTCATTTGTCGCTATCCCATAGGGCGTGCCATGAGCCCCTCATCAGAAATCATGACATCCCCAGGTGATAGACATGTCGACAACCTTGGAACCACACATCCTATCAAGATCGAGGACTCTAGATAAATCCGATGCGCTAGGAACTGAATACCAAAAGGAAAACCATGCCCATACCCCAACAACAGGTCGTAAAAACACCAAAGGATTAAGATAAGGGATGACACAATCAATACCCGACATCGTCCATGACCCGACCAATCACCCAATCTAAACTAGTCAATGCTGACTGTCTAAATTAACATCGATTACAAATCTAAAAGTAAGTCAAAATTCAATTAGTCCACCCATTACAATTCTATATTAACATTAAATTCAACAAGTCTAAATTTCAAGTAAGTCCATTCACACCAAGCTAATTTATCGAGTCTAATTTACCAAGTTAGACAATAACTACATGACAATTTAACTTTTATTACATATCAAATTAGCAAGCCTAAATGACTACTAGTTAGTAACCTTGTGAATCTAAGTAACCTTAAGTACAAATCTAAAACATAAATAGCCTTAAGGAATACATAAATACTACGCATTCAACGCAACACTACATCATTTAATTAACAATTAATTTGCAATAATAAAAATAAGGCATTTACGCAGGAATAGTTATAAAATTTGCAATCTACTTAACCCTTAGGAATACATAGATTCAACTCATTCAAGGCTAGAATACGTGACTGAAATGATAAAAATTTGCAATAATAATTACCAGGCATTCAATGCAGGAATACATGATTAAATTATAAATGAATTACAATAATAAATAAAACACATTCAAACTAAAACGCAGAGAAGTAATCTGCAAGGGATACACATCAATGACTAATAGATGAGCAAGAGATTTGGGGATACTCATCAATACATAAATAGTTGAGCAAGAGATATGGGGATACACATCAATACATAAATAGCTGAGCAATAGATCTGGCAATGAACACGCCTTCAAAAGTCTCAGGGAAAAATTAAATGCAACACATTCCTAGAGAGGGCAACATGGTCAGGTAAGAAACATAAATCGTGGTCTAAAATGAAGGCTCACTACCAGGCTAGCCATAAGTTATTCTTACTCCACCATAATCATCACTCACAGTGGACTAATTAAAAACTGAAGGATTACTCCAAAATACAACACTGTGACTAACTCGTTGTTCCGAAATTACTGTGGTAAAAACAAAATTGGATTTACTGACCCACTACCATTTGCTACCTAATATCAAAGCAACCTAAGACTAAACGCTATCCCAAAGGTTCAACAAAAAAAAAAACATATAGTCCCAGATCACGGGGAAGTGTTACTAGAATCATTACACATTAAAACTCGTAGAGAAAATCATTATACCGTCATTACACAATACTAATCACAGAGGAAATGGTTATCACAATCAATACACAATACCATCCCAGACATGGATATGGTTATTACAATCAATACATAATACAATCGCAGAGGATATGGTTATTATAATCAAGCACAATACAATCATAGAGAAAATCGTTATAAAGTCAATGCACAATACAATCCCAGACCAAATCATTATATAGTCCATGCACAATACAATCGCAGACCAAGGATAGAGAATTTGTTTTCCTTCACCTGGGGTACCCAAATAAAAAGCAGACAAGGATACTAAATAGAACGCAGACAAGGATACTAAACAGAACGAAGATAGTGATAAAAACGTTTTCATTCACCTAGGATACCAAACCATAATGCACACAGGGATCCATAATTTGTTTTTTTTTTCATTTAAATGAATTAAAGCATGGGAAAAAATCACAACCCAAGCAAGGGTAAGGACTGTCAACATGAAGGCAAACGCGGGTAAAATTTTTCTCAAAAAAAATTAGGTGCAGAAGTAAAACCCAGGGAACGAGGATGTACAAAGCACAGGGTAAACATTCTCCAGAACTGCCATGACCATAGTAAACAAGAACAACCAACAGGGGTAGACGACTGGCAGGAACATCCTTCGCTCATCATCCACGCACATAAAAGTAGGGCGTTGAGATCCATAGGTCTATTAACGTCGAAGTGCCAACCGTAGATTAGGCTCCTAGCCAATTGCTTAGGCATAGACTGATGAGCTAGGGATGAAGGAAAAAATAAATCACAAACATCATAATCAATAAACCTCAGGACGGTCAAGACATGCAAGGATCGAGGCCATGGGAAAATCAATCATCATCAAGATAAGGCTATGGTGGATTTTCGGTCATCATCTAGAACACTAAGACTATCATCTTCTTTACCCATTTAAACATACATAACTAAAGCATGAATCATACTAATAATCTACCATGCATAAATAAAGGAAGTGTATCGTTGCCTAATCCCTCGCTCTGCGTTGATGTCTCGTGTGCTTCGTGCAACTCCCGCTTGCCAACCAATGAGACTGCATTGGCCAGCCAACACTAGGGGTACTCTTCTTCCCCCATAGCCCCCCGATACACAAAGGGGCCACACAGATTATCCAAAGAATCAGCTAGCCCCTAGCTCGCCTCGCAAGGCCGAGCTACCACTCCTCACTGAGCTGGGTATCTCAACTCCCATAAGCTAAGTCAGTCAAGTATAGATTTCTGCAGTGTAACATTATGCACACAAGAGAGATCCATCATCCTTCTCCTCCCTCCATTATATAGAGTTTCGAAGTCCCTTACTTTCCAAAAATCCCATTTTATTTAAAGTTTAATAAATTAATTCATAAAAATCCTCCCCGTACATGTGTCACCCATCCCCCTCATTCCTCCAAAAACTAATTTCTTTAATTAATTAACTACCCTTATTTCTCTCACCCACCTAGAGTCACTCTTAGAATCGCTCCTAGGTGTCCCCAAATTCCCTTACAGGTTTTAATGACTTTCCCCATTATTAATTTGCTAGTTCAGTTTAAATTAGAAAGTTCTTAAATGGTAGATACCTTACTAAGTTGGACTAACTACTTTTTTCCCTAGTGTTTCCCCTTTCTTTTATGGTTCCCACTTTTTCCTAGTTTCCTAATTATTTTAGATTTCCCCCTTTTCCCTTTTTAATTAAACTCAAAAAGGCATGTGCAAAAACTTACCCTTTTTCCCCCTTTTAATGAATGAAATTTTTAATTAGCATAATAAAGTAAAACAATCATTCCCCCTTTTTTTTTAAAGTTTTATCCCAAAATATTTTTATAAATCACTTTAATTGCTTACCCCCTTCTTGTCACAAGGTTAATGAAGATTATCTTTATTATTTATTTTATTTTTATTTTTATATATATGTTTAACCTAGACCTTAATTTCCTAGGCGGGGCGACACGTTTTTTTTTTTTTTAAGGGAAAGGTTTCAAATCTTCCTTATCACTTTATTGTCCTAAAGACATCTAGGTTTATTCATTTATTAAATAACCATGCAACGTTCCCTTCAGGATGCACCACGTGCCCGAAGGGTGCCACTTGCCTCTTTCCATTTTTCTTAGGCGGCGTGCCCCTTCAGGACACACCACGTGCTCCAAGGGTGCCACTCGCCTATTTCCAGTTTACTTGCACGACATGCCCTTCAGGACGCACAACGTGCTCCAAGGGTGCCACTCGCCTCTTGAGTGACTTGGTAGACATCAAAAACCCCTGGAGTCAATACTCCACCAGGTGATCTTGTGGGAGACTAAGGGCCTCTAAGGAATAAGGCCCCTTCCTTATTGCGCACCCCTTAGAACCATCGTGAGCAATTGTTGCAGTCGACCCTCATGGCATCGTGGGACTTCTCAAACTAGGTAATCGTTAACCTACAGTTCGAGCCACAACGAGAGTGCTAGTAGGTTGTGGTAGGGATGTTGTCCACATCTCTCCCCCAACATCTCTGGTAGTCCTGCGTGACCCCTCTACTCCATATGTGAGTTTGGTCGACAAGCTATCATCAGCCTGCATCATCAACGAATCATGTCAAAAATATATCCATAATCATATCATCTAATCAGTTGCACTAATATCACATATAAAACAATCAAACCCCAATAGTTCACTCCCCGACTCGATTCGGAGTCCAAGGGCTTCCATCGATGCCTATGCATCCTCGAGGTCTGAAATCATGCACACTCAGTAAAACTGAGTCAATAACACCTATCTATGTCAATGCAGTAAAACAACATGACATCAACCCATAACACCTCATAATCAAAATCAAATGTTTTAATAGTATAATAATCTGGATCACTTGCGAGCAAGTGTCCTCAAAGAATAAGTTCACTCAGTGCGCAAGAGCGGTATGCTACATACACTCCCTCTTGCTCTAAACTTCGTCCTGAAGTTTCACAATATAAGTGCCAAAATAATGTGTATCAAAGTATCATAAGTCTATCTATCAAACAAAAATGGAAACTGTTGGCGCATATCATATGTGTCCTCCCAGGACATTGAGAGTAGACTATAGTTGTCCCACTAGACCTTGACCTGATCCACCGTTTGACGCCATAGTTGTCAAATGTGATGATCCAGGATGCAGATTGGCTCAGCCATGAGCGCCCCCTTGTCCGATACCTGCAAGGAACTCATGTCAATAACATGTGTAGAATCACTAATATAATGTCTTAAAACAGATACGTGAAACACATCGTGCATACGCCTCAAGGAATCATGCAAGGCTAGTTGATAGTCCACGGGCCCCTTCCTTTCCACAATCTCGAAAGGTCCCACGAACCTAGGAGAGAGTTTAGCTCCCTTTCCAAACTTGATCGAACTCTTATGCGGTTTAACCCACAAGAAGACTCGATCGCCAACCTCGTAACTATGGTCGACAAGGTGCGCATCGACATAACTCTTCTGTCAATCCTACACTTCTTTAATCCTTTGTCATATTGTTTGCATTTGATCTTCCATTTATTGGATCACTTTTGGTCCCAGCAAGACCCTATCCTTAAGGCAATCCCAACTCAAAGGCGTCTAACATAGTCGCCCGTATAGAAACTCGAAAGGCACCATTTTAATGGTGCTCTGGTAACTGTTTTTATAAGCGAATTCCACCAGTGGAAAGAATTATTCCCAACGCTTTTGCTGTCCATCACGTACATGCACAACATGTCCTCCAAGGTCTGGTTCGTTCATTCAGTCTGCCCGTCAGTCTCCGGGTGATACGCAATACTGAAGTTAAGTTTTGTTCCCAAGACCTCTTGGAAACTCGTCCAAAATCGTCGAGTAAACACCGATCCTCGATCGGATATAATCCTCTTAGGCACGCTATGCAGCCTCACAATCTCACTAATGAAAACTCTAGCTATGTCAGGTGCTTGATAAGTCGTATGCATAGGAATAAAATGATGACTCTTTGTTAGAGTGTCTAATACTACGAAAATCGAGTCATGTCTCCTTTCCATCAGTGGCAATCCAACAATAAAATACATCGAAATAACCTCCCATTTTGATTTTGGAATAGTGTGTGGCTGTAGTAATCTTGCTAGATGTCTATGTTCAGCCTTTACCTGTTGACATTCTAGACATATAGCCACATAGTTGACTATATCTGCCTTCATTCCTTCCAGAAGAATAAGGGTTTAAGGTCTACCCTCATCTTCATGACTCCTGGGTGAGCCATGTACACTGCTCTATGAGCCTCGTTTAGTATCAAACTCCTCAACTGGTCATTCGGTAGTATGTAAATCCGATTTTTAAACCTTAATAATCCATCATCGTCAAATGTAAATGCTTCAAATCTTGGTACCATCATTGTGTTTTGTCCAATGAAACCCTCGACCTCTTTGTACCAGTCATTGTCACGTTGTAAAGTTAGAATATTTTCATGATTCGTCTGAAGAGGAAACACCAAAAAGATGTGTGGTCTCCGGCTAAACGTATCTGCACTCAGTTCACTATTCCTTTTATGTAAGTAATCTCGAAGTCGTACTCGCTAAGTAATTCGGTCCAACGTCGTTGTCGCGCGTTCAAGTCGCTTTGCATAAAGATGTGTTGTAGTCCACAGTGGTCCATCTTTAGTTCAAATTTTTCTCCAACAAGGTAGTGTCTCCAAACCTTCAAGGCATATACAATGGCTAACAACTCCAAATCATGCGTCGCATAGTTCTCCTCATGCCTTCTTAGTTTCCTCGAGATGCAAGCGATCACTCGACTCTCTTGCATAAAGACTTTTCCTAAGCCTTCCTTGGATGCATCAGTGCATACCAAGAAGTCTGCGTCCATGTCAGGGACCTTTAGTATCGATGTTGTTGTCAGCAGCTCCTTGAGCCTCCGAAATGCTTCCGCGCATTTCTCAGTCCAAACAAACTTCTTGTTTTTCTTCTGCAATTTCGTGATTGGATTTGCTATCTTCGAAAATCCCTCGACGAACTGTCGATAGTATCCTACTACACCCATGAAGATACGTACTTTTGTGACGTTCTTCAGCGCAGGCCATTCCATAATAGCCTCGACCTTCACTAGATCCACGACAATACCTTCACCATAGATGACATGCCCCAAGTAGTGAATCCTTGATTGATAAAAAAATAATTTTGTCAACTTTCCATACAATTTGTTCTCTTGCAAACACTGTAGTACCAGGCATAAGTGCTCATCATGCTCCTCTGTCACCTGAGAGTAAATCAAAATATCGTCAATGAATACTTGGATGAACTTGTCCAAGTACTCGCAGAACACCTTGTTCATCAAACTCATGAATACCCCTGGGGCATTCGTCAGTCCAAACGGTAAAAAAATAAACTCGTAATGTCCAAACCTCGTCTTAAAGGCGGTCTTAGGGATGTCATCCTCTTTAATCCGTAACTAGTGATATCCTAGTTGCAAGTCGATATTTGAGATCACCATCGCACCCTTCATCTGATCGAACAGATCATCAATCCTCAGCAATGGATACTAATTCTTGATCACGGTAGTCAATGCAGAGACTCCACAACCCATCCTTCTTTTGTATGAGAATAACAGGTGCACCCCACGGTGACACACTTGGACGTATCAGTCCCAGGTCTAGCAATTCTTTCAGTTGCATTCTCAACTCTTGTAACTCTGGGGTCGACATCCTATAAGGCATTCTCGCTATCGTTTCAGTCCCCTATTTCAGGTCTATAGTAAATTCCAATTCCCTTTCTGGTGGCATCCCCGGTAACTCCTCCAGAAAGATGTATGCAAACTCTCTCACCACTAGGAGGTGTTATATACCTTCCTCTACTCCCCTTTCGTTTAACGCAAGGATCACATAATTATTACATCCCTTGCGCATGCTCTTCCATAGCTGCAAGGAAGAGATGAAACTCAGGGAAACTCCCTGGTTCCGACCTACAATCACACGTCTCTATCCCTCGTCATCGACCAAGCTCAACCATTTCGTCTTACAATTGAGTATCACCTCATGTGATTCCAACCAGTCCATACCAATCATGACATCATAAGATCCTAAGATCGTGAGGTACAAGTTGGCCCTGGTGAAAAAGTATCCCAAGTTAAGGGTACAACCTGTAACCTTTCCTCCAACCTTATGTTTGGCTCCCAAAGCCATCTCTACGAAGTTAAACTCATCCTATTCGACTGCCTTTACCTTAATCCTTTTTAGCACTGCACCAGAAATGAAACTCTTAGTAGCACTAGGATCTATCAAGATACTAAGGGTCTGGTTAGAAACAATACTTGATGTCTCAAGCATAGTCGATTGTTTCTCTGCCTAGCAGTTATTCATCACTGCATGAATCTGATGGGCCTTGCCTAAATCTCCCATGGTAGTGGGTATGGCTGATCCATATTCTCTAGTCCTCTCCACAGGGTAGTCGCGTTGGTAGTGTCACTCCCCACACGTCCAACACCCCTTCTTCGGTCTAGTACTCCTGATACCCAAAGCAGAAGATGATGGCCCACAGGCCCAAAATCCTAGTTTGTTCTACTGAAGAGGCCTAAACTACTACTGCTGCAGTCCCCGATAAGGTGTCCGCTACTGAGGCATCGATCGTCGAGGTGTAGTGAAAGTGGATCCCCTCTGGAAGCCATGATATCCTGGTGTATGTCTGGCTGGTTTCTGATGTTGTTGTGCACCAGATGACACCTGCCCTACTGGTCTCACTAGAGTCCTAGTCTGAACCTCACTGATAAGCTCCTCCTATGCTATGAGGGCCTTCTGGATGACATCATGCAAGTTTTGAGGCATCAGAATCCTAACCTTTTCACGTATGTTTCCATTAAGGTCGAACATGAACCTGTTGACCTTAAGTTTCTCAATGTTAATATGTGGAGCATACCAGAGAATCTTCATAAAATGGACCTCATACTCGAGAACCATATAGTCTCCCTGTCATAAGGCATTGAACTCATTGAGCTGACACTTAATGAATTCCTCTGATAGGTACCTCTCTCGGAACTATTCCTTGAACAGTTCCCATGGCATGTCCTCGATGTCCATGTTCAGTTGTGGTAGGAGTGTCTTCCACCATAGAAGAGCGCTCCCCTTTAGTTGAAATACCACCATGCAGACCTTCATGTTGGAGGTATAGTCGCGTAGCGCAAAGCACATCACCATATTCTCCAACAATGACTCGACGGCTGAACCGTCTGGGGCACCAAAGAACTCAAGAAATTTTACCTTCTTGAGCTCACAATGAATGCTACCAGTACCGACTAGAGCACGCGGTGGACCCTTAGGGGGTGTCAATGCCCTGGCCTCATCTCTGTCCAAACGACTGATCAATGCCTTAGACATCCGCTAAAAATACCTCATCATCCCAACCATGTCATCCACTGCTATCTGCACCTGCCCGACAACCTATTCGTCTCCCTGGGATTTATACCTCTCAGGCATGGATGCTACTGGAGGCATCGCGCCTCCTCCCCTAACACCCCATCGTCTGCCTCCACGACATCCTCTAACCATGAATACCTACACGAGTACAAGTCAACATAATTAGAAACATTATAATCAAATCATATCAAGGAAAGTTGTAGTGATCCCAACTCGTGGGTTGAACCTGGCTCTGATACCAAATGTAACAACCCCTTCATTACAACTACAGGCGAAGCAATTTTTTTTTTTTTTTAAGAATTAAGAAGCAAGAAGGCAACAACAACAACAGCTTAACCACACCACATATGACGAACACAAGCACGTAGCCTAGGAAATAGAAAACTATGACTCCACTCATTGGCACAAGGGAAACTGGGTGAAACATGCGTAGGACAATAAGGAGGAACAACTACCCACCCGACACAACAAGACACTCCTACAAGCTAAAAAACAACTTCCCCTTTCCGACAAAACAACGTTGATGAACAAAACTAGAACCTCAAGGTGTGCAAATCAAATGCATGAAGGTGTTCCACCCATGTGCCCAAGAAACTTACCGCGCTCGAAAACACTCTGTAACACGCACCAACTCCGGCCAGGTTTCGTTCATCGCTATCCCATAGGGCATGCCATGAGCCCCTCATTAGGAATCATGTCGTCCCTAGGTGATAGATGCGTCGAAAACCTTGGCACCACACATCCTATTAGGACCAAGGACTCTAGATAAATTTGATGCGCTAGGAGCCAAATACCAAAAGGAAAACCACGCCCATACCCCAATAACAGGTCGACAAAATGCTAGAGTATGAAGACAAGGGATGACACAAGCAATACCCGACATCATCCACGACCTGGCCAATCACCCAGTCTAAATTAGTTAATGTTGACCATCTAAATTAACGTCGATTATCAATCTAAAAGTAAGTCAAAGTTCAATTATTCCACCCATTACAATTTTATATTAACATTAAATTCAACAAGTCTAAATTGCAAGTAAGTCTTGTTATTGCATAGTTTTTAGTTTAGGTCAAAGGATGAAGGATCGAGGCCAAACTGGCGTAACAGGAACCTTCCCCACCCAATGTCACCTCAATGGGGAGGTTATTTCTATTTAGGGAGGTTAACTAAGGGTATACATCCCCGGTAACCTGGGTTTTTGAAGAGGAAAAGGTATAAATCAAGATTAAAGTTTCCCCCTCCTAGGTTACCACCAAAGTCAGACAGTCTGACTAATCAGCCAATAAAGAACTGTATGCCCAAATGAAAACACCTGCCCGGAACAAGACAATAGCAATACAGTATATATGCAGGTTATAACTCAATGGGTTAGTACTTCAATGACTATCTACTATTAATTAATAAGCAATGTAAAAACAATAGATATCAATGAGGTCAACATTTTATCAATTAACTATGGAAAAAGCATCAATTCATTAATAACTATCAAGATGATCAAGCCAACAATGTATCCAACCAACACTTTACTCAATAAATGCTTTAGATCATCATCCTATTGCTTATCATTAAAAATGGTTGTGTCCAGATGGATTATTCAAGGGCGATGTCAGCCTTATCTAGGTTAGTTTGTTAGTTAGGGTTTCAAAATTCAAAGTTTTGAGAGTGGTTTTGGACACTATGACTGCAACGTTGGAGGCTAAAGATTAGTGCCTTAGGGTATATGGGGTCAAAAAAGACAAGGGCACAAGGTTTTGAAAGGATGAAGACTTAAAGACAAGAGGGAAGGGTTCTAAAGTGCTGCAAAGGTAGGGCCCTAAAATCAAAACCCTAGGGGAAAGAAGCTCACTCCAGTGTTGCTTAAGCAAGGCCTCGTGCTCTTTCCTCCTTCCTTAGGTCAACTTGGCAAAACGGCTAGCATAAATGATAAATTTAACTAAAGGATGAGGTGAGAGAAAGTGTTGTAAAGACAAGGCTTTCAAACCCTAGAAGATGATGGCCCTAGGTGTAGATAACCTAGGCCTAGGACGTCACCCCCTTTTCAACCTATAAAATTCAATGCTAGCTTAAGGGAAGAAGCAAGATGAGTGTAGCAAAGGCTAGGCTCAATCCTTCTTATTCAATGGCCGAAATGTTTCTCTCTAAGGGGACATGAAACAAGGACCTACTTGTGTGCTTGTTACCTAGGGTTTCAAATGAACAATTTAATAAGAAAATGAAAGAAATTAAACCTACAACCATTCAATTAAGAAGTTTTGCAAGAAAATCACTTACATATCATGAAGAAAGCATGTGAAAACCCTAGTTGTAAACCTTCCTTGGAGAGAAATGCCAAAAGATGCCAAATAATCCTTCCAATAACAAGTACGCCTCACTTAGAAAGACAAAATATCCTAGGAGGGCACAAAAATCAGACCTCACAAGTGTGAGTGAGTTGTGTTATGTCAAAATGAGGGAAAACCATCCTCAATATATAGCATCTCATGACCTTTAATTAAAATTAGGTATTAAAAATAGCCGACAAGGCTAATAACCAAAAATCATATTGTTTTACATTAAACTGTTAAATGAAAACCATAAATGAGCAGTAAATGAGACGTCAAGCCCTTCTGAGGGAGACATTGGCCCTTTTTAGGGAAAATACAACACAAGATGACAAACGTTGGCCCTCTTTGGGCCTCCAAACTCTGCCACACATGCCAAACTACCCTGTCAAACTGCCATGCACTAGAGGTGACGTCAAGGGTTCCTAGATGACGTCTTCAGCCATCAGAGGCACACTTTCCACCTGCAGTGGGTCAACCCCCTGGGCTGGGCTCAACCAAAGCGTCCTGGATGAAACATCCTTCTTCTTCTCATGTGAAAAGGCTCGACCAATCACTATCCTGTCTCTACCCCTAATGGGGTCTCAGTAACCATTTGATGGTCTCTTAAGCCCCATGGAGGTATGAACTAATCATCTCCCCATGTGTACCGGTCCAACTGGCACCTCTCCATCGAGCATGATCCTGCACATCAAAAACTTCGCCCTCCATGGGCTCATTAGTCATAGGGATCATAGCAATGTCAATCATATTTCATCATTAATTTGATCAAATGCATGCATAAAACCCCTAAAATATCATCCAATAGCTCAAAGACATTACAATGACCTACTATACAAAGACGAAGAAAAAGACAAAATTCCCTATTGGGCCAGCATCCATAAGAAAAGGAAAGTTTCCAAAGGATATCATCCAATCCATGTTACACGAGGTGGTGTGGTCAAAGGATGTCCAGACATATAGGTAGAGTGAAAGACAGGGGTGATATTATCCGTGGGTGCCTTTGTAGGAGGTGAGTTGTACCTGTCATGGATGCAATTCTTTCCAAGCCCTTTATTGCCTTTATTCTTTCTTTTCTTTATTACTTTTTCTTTCTTTTTATTTCAAGATCTAACTAGAGGACACTACCTTGGCATGGTGACCAAAGTTGACAGTGTTACCCACAAGTACTTTCACAGAGATGATAAGGCTAGCTCGTGATGAAACCCCCTTCCCTTTGGCCATGCAACCAAAGGTCATTGCCTTGGCATGGTAACCAGATAATGGCAATGTCATACTGCTAGGTACCCATGAACACAATGGGTTGGCTCGTGATGAGACCCCCCATCCTCTTGGCTAGGTCTTGTTTTGTCATTTTTCTTCAGGTCCCTCTTCTTTCTTGTTGAGAGGATTTTTATTGCCTTCTCAAGGATCCCTGAGCGAGGCATCTCTAGGTTTTATTTTTTATTTCTTTTATCTCTTACCAGCTACTTTTACCTCCTGGGCCTTTAGCCCCTTCTTCCCATGAGATAAGGTGTAACCCCACAAACAGGTCATCCTAATGTCTGGACTAGGGGAATGGGATAGATGAGTGGGAGATAAGATGTAAGAGTGATGATATGATGGGAGCGGATGATGGCCCTTCAAAATCCCCCCTGGTGGCTAACCAAAACCTATGGGTACAAGCTTGCTATGGTACCCTATCAATCCCCCCAACCATGGTCAAGTGGGTTAATGTAAGATCCAAGCAGTCGTCAGAAATGAAAGGAATTTGATTCTTATATCTGAAGGTTATAATGATCAAATATGACACATACCATGATACTTGGACCAATTTCCTCATGGAGAAAGAGTCTTCTCCGATACAAGTCCAAGCCGAAGGTGATGGATGCTGCTGCTACTGACAGGACAAGTCTGATGAAGAAGAAGAAAGATGGGCCCTCTAGGGCCATGCTCAGGTCAATCCCGCTCTCGATACTCCATGTCTAGACCTGTGGGCCTCAAGACATGATCTCCTAGTTATCCCTAGAAATCGGGGATAACATCTGGCTCCAACTCGGGGACATGTGCTCACCGTAGAGCGCATGAGAACCTCAGCATCTCTGGCATAAACCTGCAGACCTGCTCAGACACGAAAAGGGCATCAGTAACAAAGGTGGGGTGGTATTTCCACCCCGCAATATATATATGTATATAAAGCAATCATAAGTGTAAATATAGAGTGAAATAGTTACCTGTACTTACCTGTTGGTTGGATGTTGGTGTAGTCAAACAACCAGTGGAGCCAATCCAACATTGTTCCTTGATACCTGCGTTTGTGCTTTATCATAAACCAAAACAGTGATAAATCAAGCACAAAAATGTCATTGGTTAGAATATATATCATATCATTAGGAATCTCAAAGTCTAACTCATGGAGGTGGGTGGGAGGGATAAAATCATGCCAAGTCCATTTCTGAGAAAAGTATTCAATCCACTTCAAGAAAGGGTCATGAAAAATGCAAGGTTCAGAGAAACGACTCAAAGGGCCTGCAAACTGGTTACCTAGGAAATCTTTATGCTCTGAAGTCTAGGAAGGGATTGACAGAGGTTTAACAAACGACTAACAAGCTATCAAGGGAAACTGGGATAACTGACTCAAACTTGCAGTACCCAACCACCCTTTGGATTCTAGGGTTCGCCTAAGAGGAAACTCGGTGTTAAAAGCATACTTCCCAACTACAACTTTAATGGAAAAGAATGACAAAGTAATAACAGGTAGCTGGAGAGAAAGGTCATAAGAATCCTTCTTCAGGAAAACAATGTTTTTACTCCTATCAAAATCCGACCACAGTGATGGTTGACAGTCATCTTCATAGGGTAAATCTAAGTTCTCGGAGGAGTAATCATCAAAGGCCTCAAGGTAAGACCGAAAATTGTCAGGAAAATATTGTACTCAGTCAACCTTGGGTGTTTGTGGAGAGCCAACAAAAATCTCATCTCCTTGTTGTCACTGGTCAAGAGCTAGCTGTGATAATTGCAAAGGAAACACTTGGAGATGACCCTTTATATCATAGATGGGATCCACATCGTAACTAACCGCATCCCATTTACGTCTCCCAACATGTATGAACTCGTCGTAATCAGTTATGTCAGTATCAGTATCATAACATGGAGGAGTCAAAACATCCAATACTTCTGTACTCTCTGTGTCATAAGGTAAAGAACCACTAAAAACTTGGAAGGGGGAATAATTTACCTCTCTTAATCCTTCTTGTGAAAGAGCTTCAAGTATTTGGATAGCTTCATCAGGTGGAAGATCTGCCTCTACATATTCAGTCTTGAGACATAGGGGATCTAGCTTGTCCAAGGGTTCCATTCCTTCTTCATCCTCTGAGTCATAGAACAAGGTATCATCAAAAGAATGAAAATGACTTACCTCATTCTCTTCATCTTGTGCAGGAGGGATAGGATCTTGGAGAGCTTCATCAGACTGAGGAGTGATTACTGGCACTTGATCCTCATAATTCATGTCTCTGATTATATCTTCGTTGCATTCTATTGGATTATGGGAGAGGTCTTGATCCTCTTCAAGGGGTTGATAATGGTCTTCATAAACCTTGTCTCTTATATCAGAATATTCTTGGTATTGATCATGATAAGCTCTCCCGATATCTTCTACAATCTTAGTGGTGAATCCTTTGTGGTGTAAGGTTACCATGAGGTTTTGAAGGACATCTTCATACATTTGGCAATCTGGCTTAGTAAGGTCTATAAACCTACTGATGAGATGTATGAAAGATGATGAAACCTTGTCCTTGTAACAACTCTTAAAACAATTTTGTAAGTAGGATGGTAGGGTGAGAAAAAACAATTTTATAAGAGCATCCTCTCCTCCCAACTTTATCTCTCTCAAATACTCCAAACAATTTACTATGTGAGGAGCTGCGAGACATAAAAACGTTGGAGAGTTGTTTATCCATTTTGTATCAAAGTAATTTGGGTATCCTTGAAAATTTATGAAATCAATACTCAAATACATTTGTTCCCAATGTGCCATGATCCCATAACTTGAAAATATCACAGAAAGTAATGTGGAACCCTAAGAAATATTAGTGGAGTCGCCAGATAGTTTTCCCGAAACTACCAAAGAAAAGGGGAATAAAAGCCTAGTGGAGTCGCCAGGTAAGCTTGTAAGAGAAAGGTCTTTGAGACAAGGCTTACCAAAAGATTTGTTGTTGAGGAAGATTGACTTAGTGTTCCCTAGCAACGGCGCCAAAATGTTATCGCACAGTTTGTAGTTTAGGTCAAAGGTTGAAGGATAGAGGTCAAACTGGTGTAACAGGAACCTTCCCCAACCAATGTCACCTCAATGGGGAGGTTCTTTCTATTTAGGGAGGTTAACCTAGGGGAGACGTCCCTAGTAACTTGGGGTTTTGAAGAGGCAAAGGTATAAATCAAGATTAATGTTTCCCCCTCACAGGTTACCACCAAAGTCAGACAGTCCGGCTAATCAGCCAATAAAGAAGTGTATGCCGAAATGAAAACACCTGCATGGAACAAGACAACAACAATACAATATATATGCAGGTTATAACTCAATGGGTTAGTACTTCAATGACTATCTGCTATTAATTAATAAGCAATGTAAAAACAAGAGATATCAATGAGGTCAACGTTTTATCAATTAACTATGGAAAAAACATCAATTCATTAACAACTATCAAGATGATCAAGCCAACAATGTATCCAACCAACACTTTACTCAATAAATGCTTTAGATCATCATCCAATTGCTTATCATTAAAAATGGTTGCATCAAGATGGATTATTCAAGGGTGACGTCAGCCTTATCTAGGTTAGTTTGTTAGTTAGGGTTTCAAAATTCGAAGTTTTGAGAGTGGTTTTGGACACCATGAGTTCAATGTTGGAGGCTAAAGATCAGTGCCTTAGGGTATATGGGGTCAAACAAGATAAGGGCACAAGGTTTTGAAAGGATGAAGACTTAAAGACAATAGGGAAGGGTTCTAAAGTGCTACAAAGGCAGGGCCCTAGAATCAAAACCCTAGAGGAAAGAGGCTCACTCCAGTGTTGCTTAAGCAAGGCATCATGCTCTTTCCTCCTTCCTTAGGTCAACTTGGCAAAACGGCTAGCATAAATGATAAATTTAACTAAAGGATGAGGTGAGAGAAAGTGTTGTAAAGACAAGGCTTTCAAACCCTAGAAGATGGTGGCCCTAGGTGTAGATAACCTAGGCCTAGGACGTCACCCCCTTTTCAACCTATAAAATTCAATGCTAGCTTAAGGGAAGAAGCAAGATGAGTGTAGAAAAGGCTAGGCTCAATCCTTCTTCTTCAATGGCCGAAATATTTCTCTCTAAGGGGACATGAAACAAGGACCTACTTGTGTGCTTGTTACCTAGGGTTTCAAATCAACAATTTAATAAGAAAATGCAAGAAATTAAACCTACAACTATTCAATTAAGAAGTTTTTCAAGAAAATCACTTACATATCATGAAGAAAGCATGTGCAAACCCTAGTTGTAAACCTTCCTTGGAGAGAAATGCCAAAAGATGCCAAAACATCCTTCCAATAACAAGTGTGCCTCACATAGAAAGACAAAATACCCTAGGAGGGTGCAAAAATCAGAACTCACAAGTGTGAGTGAGTTGTGTTATGTCAAAATGAGGGAAAAACATCCTCAATATCTAACATCTCATGACCTTTAATTAAAATTAGGTCATTAAAAATAACCGACAAGGATAATAACCAAAAATCATACTGTTTTACATTAAACTGTTAAATGAAAACCCTAAATGAGCAACAAATGAGACGTCAAGCCCTTCTGAGGGAGACGTTGGCCCTTTTTAGGGAAAATACAACACAAGATGACAAACGTTGGCCCTCTTTGGGCCTCCAAACTCTGCCACACATGCAAAACTGCCTTGTCAAACTACCATGCACTGGAGGTGATGTCAAGGGTTCCTAGATGACGTAATGGGCCATTAGAGGGACACGTTCCACCTATAGTGGGTCAACCCCCCTGGGTTGGGATCAGCCAAAGTGTCTTGGATGAAACGTCCTTATTCTTCTCACATACAAAGGCTTGACCAATCACTATCCTATCTCTGCCCCTGATGGGGTCTCAAAAACCATCTAATGGGCTCTTCAGCCCCATGGAGCTTCGAACTAATCATCTCCCCATGCATACCGATCCAACTGGTACCTGTTCGTCGGGCATGATCCTGCACATCAAAATTTTTTCCCTGCATGGGCTCATTAGTAATAGGGATCATAGCAATGCCAATCATATTTCATCATTAATTTTATCAAATGCATGAATAAAAACCCTAACATATCATCCAATAGCTCAAAGAAATTACAATGACCTACTATACAAAGTCGAAGAAAAAGACAAAATTCCCTATTGGGCCAACATCCATAAGAAAATGAAAGTTTCCATAGGATATCATCCAAGCCATGTAACACGAGGTGGTGTGGTCAAAGGATGTCCAGACATACATGTAGAGTGAAAGACAGGGGTGATATTATCCGTGGGTGCCTTTGTAGGAGGTGAGTTGTACCTATCATGGATGCAATTCTTTCCAAGCCCTTTATTGCCTTTATTCTTTCTTTTCTTTATTACTTTTTATTTCTTTTTATTTCAAGGTCTAACTAGAGGACACTGCCTTGGCGTGGTGACCAGATCTGACAGTGTTACCCACAAGTACTTTCACAGAGATGATAAGACTAGCTAGTGATGAGACCCCCTTCCCCTTGGCCATGCAACTAAAGGTCACTGCCCTGGCATGGTAACCAGATAATGGCAATGTCATACTACTAGGTACCCATGAACATAATGGGCTGGCTCATGATGAGACCCCCCATCCTCTTGGCTAGGTCTTGTTTTGTCATTTTTCTTCAGGTCCCTCTTGTTTCTTGTTGAGAGGCTTTTTATTGCCTTAGGGATCCCTGGGCAACACATCTCTAGGTTTTATTTTTTATGGCTTTTATCTCTTACCAACTGCTTTTACATCCTGGGCCTTTAGCCCCTTCTTCCCATGAGATAATGTGTAACCCCACAAATAGGTCATCCTAATGTCTAAACTAGGGGAATGGGATAAATGAGTGGGAGATAAGATGTAAGAGTGATGATATGATGGGAGCGGACGACGGCCCTTCAAAATCCCCCCTGGTGGCTAACTAAAACCTATGGGTACAAGCTTGCTAGGGTACCTTGTCAATCCCCCCAACCATGGTCAAGTGGGTTAATGTAAGATCCAAGCAGTCGTCAGAAATGAAAGGAATTTGATGCTTATATCTGAAGGTTATAATGATCAAATATGACACATACCATGATACTTGGACCAATTACCTCATGGAGCAAGAGTCTTCTCCGATACAAGTCCAAGCCGAAGGTGATGGATGTTGCTACTGCTGATAGGACAAGTCTGATGAAGAAGAAGAAAGATGGGCCCTCCAGGGCCATGCTCAGGTCAATCCTGCTCTCGGTACTCCATGTCTAGGACCTGTGGGCCTCAAGACATGATGTCCTAGTTATCCCTAGAAATCAGGGATAACAAGTCCATTCACGCTAATCTAATTTAATGAGTCTAATTTACCAAGTTGGACAATAACTACATGACAATTTAACTTTTGTTACATATCAAATTAGCAATCCTAAATGACTACTAGTCAGTAAGCTTGCGAATCTAAGAAACCTTAAGTACAAATCTAAAACATAAATAGCCTTAAGGAATACATAAATACTACACATTCAACACAACAGTACATGATTTAATTAACAATTAATTTGCAATAATAAAAGAAAGGCATTTACGTAGGAATAGTTATAAAATTTGCAATCTACTTAACCCTTAGGACTACATAGATTTGACTCATTCAAGGCCGGAATACATGACTAAAATGATAAAAATTTGCAATAATAATTACTAGACATTCAACGCAGGAATACAATATTAAACTATAAATGAATTACAATAATAAAAAATAACGCATTCAACCTAAAACGTAAAGCAGTAATCTGCAAGGGATACACATCAATGACTAATACCTGAGCAAGAGATCCGTGGATACTCATCAATACATAAATAGCTGAGCAAGAGATTTGGGGATACACATCAATACATAAATAGTTGAGCAAGAGATCTGGCAATGAACATGCCTTCAGAAGTCTAGGGGAAAAATTAAATGAAATGCATTCCTAGAGAGGGCAGCGTGGTCAGGTAAGAAACATAAATCATGGTCTAAAATGAATTTTGGCTGCCAGAACAACCATAAGTTATTCTTACTCCACCACAATCATCACTCACAACCGACTAATTAAAATCTGAAGGATTACTCCAAAATACAACGCTGTGACAAACTCATTGTTCCAGAATTACTGTGGTAAAAAAAAATTGGAATTAAAGACCCACTATCGTTTGCTACCTAAGATCAAGGTGACCTAAGACTAAACGCTATCCCAAACATTCAGCAAAAAAAGAAAAACCATACAGTCCCAGATCGCGGGGAAGGGTTACTACAATCATTACACATTACAACTCGTAGAGAAAATCATTATACTGTCATTACACAGTACTAATCGCAGAGGAAATGGTTATCACAATCAATACACAATACCATCATAGACAAGGATATGGTTATTACAATCAATACATAATACAATCATAGAGGATATGGTTATTACAATCAAGCACAATACAATCGCAGACCAAATCATTATACAGTCAATGCACAATACAATCACAGACCAAATCATTATACAATCCATGCAAAATAAAATCATAGACCAAGGATAGAGAATTCATTTTCCTTCGCCTGGGTTACCCAAACAAAACACAGATAGGGATACTAAATAGAATGCAGACAGGGATACTAAACAGAACAAAGACAATGATAAAAACGTTTTCATTCGCCTGGGATACCAAACCATAACGCAGACAGGGATGAATAATTCGTTTTTTTTTCATTCAAATGAATTAAAGCATGGGAAAAAATTACAGCCCAAGCAAGGGTAAGGATCGTCAACATGAAGGAAAACACAGGCAAAATCCTTCTAAAAACAAATTAGGTGCAAAAGTAAAACGCAGGGAATGAGGATGTACAAGGCATAGGGTAAATGTTCTCCTGAAGCACCATGACCATAGTCAACAAGAACAACCAACAGGGGTAGACGACTGGTAGGAACATCCTTTGCTCATCATCCATGCACAAAAAAGAAGGGTGTTGAGATCCATAGGTCTATTAACATCGAAGCGACGACTGTAGATCAGGCTCCTGGGCGATTTCTTAGGTGCGGATTGATGAGCTAGGGACGAAGGAAAAAATAAACCACAAACATCGCAATCAATAAACCTCAGGACGGTCAAGACATGCAAGGATCGAGGCCATGGGAAAATCAATCATCATCAAGCTAAGGCTATCGGGGATTTTCGGTCATCATCTAGAATGCTAAGACTATCATCTTCTTTACCCATTTAAACATACAGAACTAAAGCATAAATCATACTAAAAATCTACCATGCAGAAATAAAGGAAGCGTATCATTGCCTAATCTCCCACTCTGAGTTGATGTCTTGCGTGCTTCATGCAACTCTCACTTTCCGATCGATGGGACTTCACTGGTACCTCCTAACCAACGCTTGGGGTACTCTTCTTCCCCTTTAGCCCCCCGAGCCACAAAGGGGCCACACACACTATCCAGAGAATTAGCTAGCCCCCAGCTCGCCTCGCAAGGCCGAGCTACCACACCTCACCGAGCTGGGTATCCCAACTCCCACAAGCTAAGTCAGTCAAGTATAGATTTTTGCAGCGTAATGTTATGCACACAGAAGAGATCCATCATCCTTCTCCTCCCTCCATTATATAGAGTTTTGAAGTCCCTTACTTTCCCAAAATACCATTTTATTTAAAGTTTAATAAATTAATTCATAAAAATCCTCCCCATACATGTGTAACCCATCCCCCTCATTCCTCCAAAAACTAATTTCTTTAATTAATTAATTACCCTTATTTCCCTCACCCACCTAGAGTCACTCTTAGAATCGCTCCTAGGTGTCCCCAAATTCCCTTATAGGTTTTAATGACTTTCCCCATTATTAATTTGCTAGTTCAGTTTAAATTAGAAAGTTATTAAATGGTAGATACCTTACTAAGTTGGACTAACTGTTTTTTTCCCTAGTGTTTCCCGTTTCCTTTATGGTTCCCTCTTTTTCCTAGTTTCCTAATTATTTTAGATTTCCCCTTTTTCCCTTTTTAATTAAACTCAAAAAGGCATGTGCAAAAACTTACCCTTTTCCCCTTTTTATTGAATGAATTTTTTGATTAACATAATAAAGTAAAACAATCATTCCCCCTTTTTTTTAAGTTTTATCCCAAAAGAATTTTATAAATCACTTTAATTGCTTGCCCCCTTCTTGTCACAAGGTTAATGAAGACTATCTTTATTATTTATTTTATTTTTATTTATATATATATGTTTATTTTTATATATATGTTTATTTATTATTATTATTATTTTTATGAAAAGGTAAAATTTTACCACCAACAAAGATTAGACCTAGACCTTAATTTCCTAGGCGGGGCGACACATTTTTTTTTTTTTTTTTTAAGGGAAAGGTTTTAAATATTCCTTATCACTTTATTGTCCTAAAGCCATCTAGGTTTATTCATTTATTAAATAAACACGCAGCGTGCCCTTCAGGATGCACCACGTGCCCCAAGGGTGTCACTCTCCTCTTTCCATTTTTCTTGCACGACGTTCCCTTCTAGACGCATCACATGCTCCAAGGGTCCCACTCGCTTCTTTCCATTTTTATTGCATGATGTGCCATTCAGGACACACCATGTGCTCCAAGGGTGCCACTCGCCTCTTGACTGACTTGGTAGACATCAAAAACCCTCAGAGTCAATACTCCGGCAGGTGATTTTGTGGGAGACTAAGGGCCTCTAAGGAATAAGGCCCCTGCCTTATTGCGTGCCCCGTAGAATCATCATGAGAAACTGTCACAGATGGCCCTCATGGCATCGTGGGTCTTCTCGAACTAGGTAATTGTTAACCCACAGTTCGAGCCATGGCGGGAGTGCTAGTAGGTTGTGGCAGGGTTGTTGTCCACACCTCTCCCTCAACATCTCTGGTAATCCTGCGTGACCCCTCTACTCCACATGTGAGTTTGGTCAACAAGCTATCGTTAGCTTGTATCATCAACGAATCATGTCAGAAATATATCCATAATCATATCGTCTAATCAATTGCACTAATATCACATATAAAACAATCAAACCCCAATAGTTCACTCCCCGACTCGATTCGGAGTGCAAGGGGTTCCATCGAGGCCTCTGCATCCTCGAGGTCCGAAATCATGCACACTCATTAAAACTGAGTCAATAGCACGTGTTTATGTCAATGCAGTAAAACAACATGACATCAACTGATAACACCTCATAATCAAAATCAAATGTTTTAATAACATAATAATCTAGATCACTTGCGAGCAAGTTTCCTCAAAGAATAAGTTCTCTCAGTGTGCAAGAGCGAGATGTTACACTTCCTGGTGTGGGACATGCATGTGGGGTATGAGAGATTGTAGGTTGGTAGTTTGAGTTGGCTCATGGGACGAAATACTTCCTGTTGTCTATATTTTCTTAGCCTATCCTAGGAATCCCTTTACCTGGGTCGAGTTTAGTCTCAGCTCGAGGGTGATCCACTACTAATAATTATGAGCAACATGGTCTAAGGATGGGAGGATCGTGGAAGGTTTGCACATAGTTGGTGGTATTCTATAAAATATAAGTATTGATTGTGTGTTCATTTGCATGTTGCGTATTTATACCTATTTTTATATTTATGGGTATTGTCTGTGTATGTTGCATGTATATGTTTACTGTTATTTCCGTATGAATCTATGCATTGCAGAATATATTTGTTTGTTTTAAGTTTTATATATAAAGTTTCGCAAGATTTTCTTTGTGGCATAACCCAGAAAGTATAAGACTGGGTATGTTACAATATTTCTCGCGACCAATGGTCCAAATATTTGTGGACAATCAGAAAATATTGATCTTTAACTCGGTCGGATGAACTTCTTCAGATGTGAAAAACACGCCCAACCTTCCGAATGAGTCTTTATGAGACAACTTCTCCACTAAATCTGGTGGTTGATAAAGCTGTCGATCAATGGCTCTTGTTATTTTAGGTTCATTCCATTGGACTCAACATCATGCCCATCTCCAAGGATTTTCTGAAACCTTCTTCCCAAAGTCCTATCAGGAACACCCTGTTCGGATAATTTGTGATTGAATCTGGATTGTCGATTCTCCAGGTCAAATTAATCTAGGTTGTTGATTACCAAATTTCATGGTCACCATGAAACACACAGTATTTGGCCCTCCAGTCCAAAATCGACTATGCAACCTAGAACTCGACACCATAAAATTTCTTCTTTCCAGCTCTAAAGCACGTAAACTCAAAATATGCTCATAATTTGGGGATTTCACTTCAGTTTACCACTTTCCCTAAATTCATCACAAGACAAAATATACACCCTCGAATTTTCTTAATTCACGTGTACTCCTATCCCATACAAACTTAGTGTTGAACCTTAAACTCTGATACCATAACGTCCTCCAACCTAACTGAGGGACATTACTATGAGAAAACACACATAAACTCAAATTTTTCTTCTGTTAATTAATCTATGTAGCTTATCAGCTAAGAATTAATCACATATTCAACTAGATTATGACACCCATAATTAAACGCATCTACAACACTCAAAAAAATCATGAATGTGGCTAATAACGCATTCACAATAACAAATAAACCATTCACTTACACATAGTTAAGCATAACAATTAAACTCATGAAATAACTTATAAATAGATAAACACTTATATTTTAAAACACGCGTGCAACTAGGTACTTGGGAAGGTCATTCCACCCAACCATAGACCCACTATTCCAAATCACAACAACAAGTCACCGCCAAGTTGGGGCTAGGAATCCACAAGAGAAGAGTTCCTCTAATAGTCCACTCACAACTCAATAACACATAACCCTCTGGTATTGTACAACTATCTCGAATTTCATCTATCTCTCATTCTCTGCTAGAGAGACCAAAGGAAGGTCTCTCTAGCAGAGGTAACCGAGAATATCTCTAGGCATGACATCCTGGATCTTCAGTCTTCAACTCCAAAATGCTCCAAAAACTCTCCATCATGGTCTAGAATTCACCCATCCTTCTTGATTCAGCTCCTAATCTCTTCTCCCTTCTTCTTTGCTTGTTGTTCATCAAAAACCGAATGTGAAAAACTTCTTGTTACTATCCATACAAAGTTCCTTTCTTTTCCCAAGATGGTTGACTGCTCACTCTTCCCAATGTTGATTGTGATTCAGCCCCATGCTTCCAATAACTATAGGATGTGACTTCTACACCCACTGTATTATATGATTTTAATGATTGGGCTCTCATACACTTAACATAAAAATAAAATGTAGTCCCCCAAATGATAATAAAATTCAGAAATATGGGTTTAATTTAATACCCATAATTAATTCCCCCATTGGAACCCCTTTTAGACATTCCTTGGGAATTTCCCCTTTTTCTTGTAGATTAATTATCCCCCATCTCTTTCCATATCCTCAAAAATTAATATCACATTATATATATTAAAATTCAAAAAATAAATTTCTCATATTACATCGCTTGGGCATAGCCACAATCATATCTACATTTAATTAAACTGGGGATTATAATGGGGATGTTACAACTTTTTCATTTTTTCGCTAGAATTTTTCTCGGTTGTATCCATTAGTGAAATTGTTGGGGTTGTACAACTAGTCATGACTAATTCCTAGATATCGAAACCAAGGACCATTATATATGTTCACATCCTTGTGCTCTAAAAAAAATATTTCATTTTTTCAAACTACGGAGCCTTGTTTGTAGAGAAACCTTCCCGACTAACCATTTGTGCTCCCGATATCTACTTTCTAGTGGTTATACTGTTTCCAAAGGAACTCACTCTGGTACCAATTGTTGATCACAAACTTATACTCAGAGGGGGGGTGAATCAATATAAAACTATCTTTTTCTTTTTAACAATCATTGACCATAATGAAGAAATCACATAAAATCTAACAACTAGAAGACACAATATTTTACATGGAAACCCTTTCTAGAGAAAACCACAAAAACTTCTCTTTATGATTTATAGGTACCAACCTACTAGAGACATCGATTCCTGCTGGTACAAATCCTGGTAGGAACTAACCTACTCTTACAGATATTCGTAGACATCAATCTATTGGAGACACCGATCCCCACCGCTCAACACCAACTTAGCAAGAAACACCAATCTATTTTCTTGATGTTTGTAGGCACCAACCTACTAGAGACACCAATCTTCATTGTTGTATATTTGTAGGAACAAGCCTACTGGAGACACCAATCCCCATTGTTTGATGTTGGTAGGAACCAACCTACTTTGAATCTTGCAAATTCTTATTTATAGGTTGAACTTCTACATTTCCTTCACAAATCTTCTTGTTGCTTCTAGCTTCATGAGCTCTGCTCATTTCTTTTGCCTTAGATCTTCCTTCACTATATCTTCTTTCTTCTGCTACTACTTCTTCCTTAGATCCTCCTTCACCAGATATTCTTTTCTCTTCTACTACTTCTTCCTTAGATCTTCCTTTACAATTGTTTCTTGCTAGAAAACCATATCTACTTGCTAGAACACGAGATCTACTTGGTAGAACACCAGATTTGATATTCGCTAATATTTAACCATCGCTCATTGAATGAAATTTAATTGCTTCCCCTTGAAATTACTTTTTTTCTAATCTTTTAATACTCCCTTTTCATGTAACTTCGTTTTTTTATTTTGAACTCAGCTTTTTATGTAAAGTCGCCTTTTTTCATGTAACTTCATTTTGAATTCACCTTTTTATGTAAAGTCACATTTTTCACGTAACTTCATTTTCAACTCACCTTTACATAAATTCCACCTTTTTCATGAGATACTTATATTTGAATACTTACATGATAGAAGTCCTTTGACATTGATGACAATAATTCGTTCAACAGACACCTATTCTCGATGTAAACCATTGTGTTGCATGATTATGCCCAAAGAAACATCGGTAAGTCACGGGTATGAATAATGTCCTTAACATCCCCTATGATGGATTAATTATTTTTCTTTACAACCCCATTCTACTAAGGGTTGTATGAAACAATCAACTCCCTTTTGATTCCTTCCTCCTTGCAGAAATCCTTGAACTCATTGAAGGTATACTCACCCCCATGATCTAATCTCAAAAACTTGATCTTCATTCCTATTTGGTTCTCAATAAGAGATTTGAACTCCTGAAATTTTCTAAAGACTTCATACTTTGTCTTTAAAAAATAGATCCATGTCTTGCGAGAGAAGTCATCAATGAAATAAATATAGTACATACTCCCTATGATTGACTCTGCTAACATCATTCGACATACATTTGAATGCACTAGGTATAGAATCCCCTTAGACCCGTGCTCATTAATTTGGAAAGAATCCTTGGTGTTCTTTCCAATAAATCACCCTTTGCATACTCCATGTTGCTTAATGTTGAACTCTATAAGACCTGTGACTATCTCCCTTAGAATAGGAAACATTATGTAATGAAGGTTCCCCATCCTCTTTTTCCATAACTCACACAAGTTGTCTATGTTATGAACTAGGGCTTGAACTAGTTCACCCTATAACCTGCACAAGTATCCTTCCGCAACACTGATCACTTGAGATAATTTTGGGCTATAATTGTTCAGTTTGATAAGGACCTATTGGTTTTTGGACTCTACTACAAAACCCTTATCTTCCATAACCGAAATTGAATGAAAATTCTTACTCAAACCTAGAACAAACAACACATCATCAAAGTATAAAGAATTATCTTACCGGAGCTCGAAGGGAATGGCACCAACTCCTTCTATTGGGTAGTTGGAATCATCACCAAGTTCAACTTGAAATCTCAAGTCCTATTTTGTTAGAATTGAAAATAACTCTCAAGATGATTTCATATTCCTATATGCTCCATTGTCCATGATGGGTATTCTATATGCACTAATTCCCTCAATTAAATTGTCAACCCGAGGTAAGTAATCTTAGAGTTGTGGCATTGTATGTGCCAAGGCAGAAAAGAAGTATGGTCTAACTAAGGGGCTGGTATACCTAAGGATCAATACTTTATCAATCTACTTAAAATATGTCTCTTTTCATTTTTATTAATTAGCAAATTCTATTAGTGAGCTTGAACTATCTACCCTAAATAGCTTCAAACAATGGATTGATGGATTATTTCTAAAAGAGAAAATCATAACCTATTTTAAACAAGTTAATATATTCAACCTTTTTAAATAAACAACATCAAGTAAATTACTTTTAATCTTTCTATCCTTAAGCAAATGAGCAAGTAGACAACTAACCTATCAAAACTATTTCAACAAGTGAACTCTATATTTAAAAAGAACTCATAATCATTTATATTTTGCAAAGGACAAATCTTAACCTACTTAATCAAAAATAAAATCATCATGATTGTATTCAAATTCTAATAAATCAAAGCTATTCCTAATTTGAAATAACAGGAAAAAGAGAATTCAAAGATGATGATTATGTCTTTGGTTCCAAATAACATCACGATGGAATATGACTATTAGTGATAGTTCAAGTGGGATTAATTTAATGCTGACTTCTATAGAAAAATGAAAAATGTGAATCAAGCAATATAACGAAAGTTTTTCCATCATAGAAGCAACACTAAGTATCTTGGGAATCCATGTGATCTCTAAACTTCATGCATCAATCATCAATGATTAAAAACACTCTTATACTAATTCAAGAAAATTTAGAAACTCATGAACTCATGATTAAAAATCTTAATTCAAATCCACTCTTCTAATTAAAAGTACAATTCAATTCCATAACTAAGATTTTGTAATCTAAACTGAACTAATCCTATCATTAAAACTCATACTTCAAAACTAGAATTATTTTAGAAAACATAACCCCAAAATATATTTCTATCCTAACATACTAAAGTAACATTAATGAACAAAGTAGATCTATGAAGACTTAACTGAACTAGTAATTAAATTTAGCTTGATTAACACTAATAAAACTTGCAACTATTAATCCATTGAAGCTTGCAAATGAAAATTAAAACTTTGTTTGCATTAATCCTTTGCCTAAGTAGTACTCCGTTTTAATTGCCAAAACCAAATTAAGTCTTCGATGTATTGTCTAAGTTAGTATCCTATAAGACGATTCATTGCTAAGAAATAAGAAACACAACATGACAAATAACCAACTCCTACAAGTAATCTACAATTTAAGAAAGATGAATTAGATAATCAAATTACAATTGGCATGTATAGTAATTGAAACTGAAACATGCATACAACAAGAAAACAAATATAAATTCTAACTAAGAAAATAAAAAACACGATATATATATCTATACAGTCACCGAAACCATTGGTACCCCCCCCCAGCAGGTCGTGGCTACTCTCCAACAACAAAACACAGACTTAACTCAATGCAATTCTATCATTAATTAAAAAACGAACTCTAGAACACAAGTAGCAAATAAATGTCTAAATTACACAATGAAATTCTTCTTAAAAGTTATGTCTGTGGTATTTCCACTGATAGTGGCATTTATAGGTAAATTATATCTCGAGAGGTCGACCACTGGAAGGGTCGACCTCCTCTAAAAATGGCAAATTCATTAAATGAGCTTCTAACAAGATCAACATCTAGAAAATTTGTGAGACACTCAGCGATCAGTATAACCTCCTAATCTAAGGTGTATTGAGGTTTGTAGTTGGATGCCATGATGAGGCACAAAACCCAGATCGTCAATTCGTCCATCAGAGGCCGCCAATGTACCAACCGCCAGCTCCAGTGTGCTCTGAGTGTTGGATCACATGCTAGATGGAGTGTCGGATCACGTACCATATGGGGTGTTGGATGAAGTATCAGACGAGGTACCAGATGGAAGATCAGACTGCGATTTTGCCTTGTTACACACAAACCATGCATTAAATACTTCTAAACATCAAACTGAACTGAATTGAGCTCAAAATGATTGTAAGAACATCAATTACACATACCTAATGTGAATCCATGATGAATTGATATAAAAACATTTGAAACTCCTTCAAAATGGCCAATATGAAGCATAGAATATATAATATCGGTGAAAAAAAGATTTGATCATCGCAATAAAATAGTCAAAATACAAACCCAACATTACTCCCACGCCTAAAGATTTGTAGGTCCCACTGCAAACAAAAATGAATTACCTGACATGACTATACTTGCAAAGGAGGGGTTGGATTAGCTTTAGAAGCTTCTCCCTCTTGTCCTGGAGACTTTGTCTTGGGCCTTTTACGATTTTTCAATTGTGTCCAGAGGATGTGATTGGCATTGGTCATTTGATCAACCAATCGTTGGATAGAATTCAATTTTTCTTGCAACACCGCATTGTCATGATGGAGATGCCTATCCATAGCCTTTCGCTCTTCCAGCTTTTGAAGCAACCGAGCATTTTCTTGTTGTAATTTTTCAATAATTGGAGTATGATCATATGTTTTAGAAGAGGGCTTGGATCCCTTGATGGATGTATAAGGTCTATCAACTTTGGAAGATGATGTAGTCATATGGGAGGTAGGAGTAATAGAGTGCTTGTGAGAGGGAATAGGTTCAGATTTTACTTCTCTATCAAGATCAAAGTCTTATGCAGAAACTTCCCTAAGTCTTTTATGGGGTCTTTAATGATCAGAAGACACTTGGATAGGATCTGAAGTGCTTCAGGGTTTTACATTAGGCTTTCCACTTTCACTTCGGGTACTTCTTCGAAAATATTCCCCTTTGAACCGATTGGCTCCTCTTCTATTCATAGGGACTAAAGGGAAATCTTGTTGAAATGCATCTTGTAACTTCTTGGGTTGAGGATCAATAGTTGTTGAGAGAAATGGAGAATTATCAGTAGGATTTTTAGTTTTCTTGCGTAATGAGGCTATAGGGGAATCATAAATTTTCTTGGTCTTTTGTTCATACAGAGAGATAGTTTGAGTGGGAGGGTTTGGAGTCTTTGGAGAATGAGGCTTAGATGGAGTAACAGTCCCTAAATCAATTGATTTATTGTTGTTCTTGACTGTGAGATGGGGGTTTGGGAATTGATAGAGGAATTCATCCCATGTCTTGCCCTGTTTTGTCAACTCGGTTATGAAAAAAATTTGATCTGGTCGTGGTGGAATAGACTATTATGAGGATTGGCCACATTTGTTTGTACTTGGGAAGACATTTTCTCAATAATTTTCAAGAATTAGAAAGGAAAATTCAGGGGCTTATTAAATTGGAAATGATCTAATAGACGGAAATGAAAATATTAGAAGAGAGAGTAACTACCTTCACAAGTGATAATCCTGGTAATGACGATCAAAGGATTAATCAAATCATACTTAATCCATTCTTTGGAGTACCCTTTAGCTCTGGAAACATTCTAAAACTCAGGCTTGAAAACTCTGTTGTAGCTTGGTCATGGAAATTGATGGTGTTTGAACCAACGATCTCCAACCAGTGGCAATTTTGTGGCTGACACAATTGAATCCTCAGAGACCAATAAGGCCAAATACCCTATGCGCACCATCCTCTCATCGAGCCTGAGAGTGAATTGCAGTGATATACCATCATCGTGGCCCTGCAGACAGGCCAAGAATGGTCCCCATCCTGCCCGAAGGAAAATCTCCCTACAATTTATGAATTCGGGAATGGCCAGAAGCTCGGCATAGGAGGAAGGCTCATAGCGTTTAGGCATGGTTACAATGCGGAGGATGAGCAGACAGACGAAATTGGGCAGAGGGTGAGTGAAACACAACAAGTAGGGATGAGTGAAATGGAAATTGGAGAAAAACCCCCTATTTTTAACATGATCAAGGTGGAAAATGGTTGAATTCGTGAGTGAATTCATCACGCACGATTTCCATAGACGTGTAACACAAATATGTAGTGAATATTTTAACAATCTATAATTGACATAAAGAACCATTTAAGAGGTCTTTCGAAGAAATATACAACAAGCTTATAACACACAGTGATGTCAGTGGTATATATTTTAGCATTTTAATAAAAATAACTATTGATATAATAGCCCAGAATATCATGAAAGCAATATATAGAACTTTTACAAGGATTCCACTTCTTCTTCTCATGGATTATAGTATATATAGGCAATGTTTATCATTTGTCAGCTCATGAAACCCCTCCCCCACTCATAAGTATTGTGGAACCTCACAATAAAAAATATAGGGAGCCATTCAATTCTCCCAATAGCCTAATATTTATAGCTTTCCAAGTGTAGAGATAAATTTCACACATCAGTTTGATGAGACGGTTAGAATATGGCCCCACCTATAAGATAGAACATCCTATATATAGTTAAGAAGAGGTAGGCTAGAGAGTATCAGGATAGTCTTAAAGTTAGTTCCCAATGGCATATTTATGGAGTTCATTGACCTTAGCTTAACCATACATACTTCTTTTCATCTTTGTCTACAAGTAATGTCATACATTAGGACAAGTTTAAGATTTAGGAATTTTATTTATTTTTTAGTCATATTATCACCCTCGCTAGGTAGAATGCCCCGCTGCCAACAAGCTTGTTCAATAATCCAGCGGGTTTAGCTAGTCATACCATAGGCTGGTACCTGCTACTAGTAGACCTGTTCAATATCCTAATAGGTTAGCCTCTTATACCCTCAAAGACTGGTCCATCGTCTTTTAAGATTTTTATATAAAGATTTATGTTTGCGAGAAGATGGGGAGACAACTCTGAAAAATGTTTTTTTTTAAGATTGGGATGGTATTTATGTTAGAGGATGAATCTCCTTTATGTATTCCTTAGAGATTGTCTTGATGTAAGGGCTACTTAAGCAGACGTATCCTATCTAAATATATGGTATAATCAAGCATTTTTAGTGTGTGGTGGATGGTACCATTGAGAAAGAACAAAAAGGTATCTTTAGGCTCGACTCACTTTTTTTTTTAAGTTATTGTGATGTTTCCATGGCTAACCACTAATCAGAACTCCTTGCTACTATTTAATAAAGATCCTTTACTCACTTTCTCATGGTTCTTGGGGAAATTGTACGAATAACCTCTAAGTTTGATAGTCAAGGTATCACTTCCTTATATCCTCTAGTGGTGGATGTTAAGAGAAACTGCCATTAAATATGCCTTGAGAAAAAAGAAGATAGAAATCTTTGCAAAACTATGGCTAATTATAGGAAGTCGTTATTTAATTGATGCTTAGCAAACAACAAGGTTCAAATGTAGCAATATTTTTGAAGGAAAATACTTCCCTTTTTGTCTCCTTGAAATTGTCTACTCTTGGTGAAATAAATACTTGCAGAAATCTCTAGAATTGTCTATCAACACACTTCAAATTATTTACATATGTACAATCGAAAATTTAGAAAAAGTTTCAAGAACGGGGGGGAAATTCCCCATCTACTAAGGCCAATTCCTTGTCAGTTGACATGACCTGTAGAAAATATTCTTTGGAAATGGGTATGTGATAAAGTTTGAGTTGGTGTCCATTCACTATGAAAGAGACTTGTCCATCATCAATTGTTTTGATCTTAACATCCCCATTATCATACACGGTGACTACCTCATAAGGACCCAACCACCGAGTGGTAAGTTTGCCTTTGAAAGTTTTCAATTGGGAGTCAAACAAAAAATTCCAATCACCAGGTTGGAGGTGTTTCTTCTTAATAAACTTGTCATTCCACTTGCTCCTCTGGTTTTGAACTAATATTGTCCATTGGATAGCATTTTTACTAAGCTCATCCAACTCGTTTAATTGTATGGCTCGTTGTTTATATGCCTCATCTAAGTTTAACCCCAATTGTACGGAAATACAAAAAGTCCTTACTTGGAATTCTATTGGTAGAAGTACTTGTTTTCCATACACTAGCTCGTAAGGGGTATTCCCAATGGTGTTTCTCCAGGTGGTCCGATATGCCCACAAAGCCTCTGGATGTCTATTATCCCAATATCGATGGTGTAATTGAAAAGTCTTGGTTAATATGGCTTCCAAAACTTTGTTTGTGGACTCTACCTGACCATTAGCTTGTCGGTGATATGGAGAAGACTTGCAGTGCTTGATCCAATATTTCTCCATTAATTCTCTCATCAACTTGGAAGTGAATTGGGTGCCTTGGTCTGTAACAATTTCATGAGGAACACCAAAGCGAGTAAATATGTCTTCATAAATTAATTCAACAACAGATTTTTCGGTAGCCCTAAATAGGGATTTTTCTTCTACCCACTTTGTGAAATAATCTGTACAAACCAAAATATAATTCTTCTTACGAGACATGGGTGAAATTGGTCCTACAAAGTCAAGGGCCCGTTTCTCAAAAGGTTCTATCATAACTTGGGCATGCAAGGGAATTTCGTCAGTTGAAGTGGGTCTTCCTATCCTTTGATAGCTATCACAACTCCTCACATATTTGGCAACATCCTTAAAAATGCTATGCCAATAGTAACCTAAATGTAACACCTTATATGTTGTACATTTGTCGGAAAAATGTCCACCACATGGTCCATCATGACAACTTCGTAACATTTCTGGTATCTCATCTTCTCGGACACATCTACGAATAATCAAGTCTAGACCAGTAAGAAAGCGGCCATGGACAACCCAAGAATAGTTAGCACTTTGTGTGATAATTCTATGCTTTTCATGAGGTGACAAATGAGATGGTAACTTCCTAGTAGCCAAATAATTTTCCATGTCTGCAAACCATGGGGTATTTACAGAGATGGAAAAAAGATGCTCATCTAGGAAAGTATCATCAACGGGAATTATAAGTTTTAAACCTGCGAAGTAAAGAAATGCATATAGATTCTTAAGCAATACATAAATTAATCAATGGCTCATACACATAGTTCATAGAGATTTTATACCGGAAACCCTCAACCGGGAAAACCTTTCTTATTTTCATTATATCGAATTTCACCATTCGCCATACAATATATACAATGCTTTTAGGTATTATGTAGATACCAAAACCCTAATCCCTTAATCAAGGATTAATTTACAAATCCGCTAAAAATAGAAAAAACCGCCCAAAAAAAAAAATTGGGGCGCTACCTAGAACCCTGTCAGCCCCGAGCTACCGCCCGTTGTCGAATGCTATGTGTAACTAGGGGGGGGGCATATCTTCCCCCCCCTGGGACCCCCCTAGGAAAGCACATGGTAGAGATCTAGGTGAAGGGATCGTCAGACGCAATTGTCATATCTGACACACCCACACACACACACATGCAAAGAATATAACGCATACCCAACATTCTCCCACTTGTTGTTTTCTTTGCATCAAGGGGTCCAGGTGATTATATAGTCAACAATCCGGGGCAACAATGCCCATTGTTACTCTACACCAGGAGAACTTTTCTGTGCTCACAGACTTTATCAATGAATCTGCAACATTCTTCAAAGTGTCAACCTTTTCCAGCAACACCTTCTTTTCCTCAACCATGTCTCTCACAAAGTGATACTGAACATCAATATGCTTTGTCTTTGAATGATAAGCTGGGTTCTTTTCCAGGAATATTGCACTCTGAATGTCACAGTCTAATTTCATTGCTTGTTGTACCAACCCAATACCTGAACACAATCTTTGTAACCATACTACTTCCTTGCTTGCATGAGTGGCTGCCATGTATTCAGCTTCTGTAGTTGAGAGTGCCACTACAGCCTGTCTTTTGCTCATCCAACTGATT
>ML801058.1:281479-294728 GCA_009831015.1 Picea engelmannii
CTTCCTGTTGAATGTGTATGTGTTGTCTTCCCTGTAACCTCAGCCTGAGTCTAGATTCCTTGCCTTGGGGTGGAGCTCAGTCCCAGCTCGGGGGTGACCTACTGTTGAGATGATGAACAGTGTGGTCTAAGGCTGGGAGGTTCATGGAAGGCCTGCACCTGGTTGGTGAATGCTACAGCAAATAAAAGATAAGTAATCTGAATTATGTTTTGAACCTGTTTTGGCACGACTGTGTTGTATATATTATCATGTTTTCCGCTGTGTAAATGAATTAATGATGAATGCTATGACTGGATTAATTATAGCAGTAACCATATGTTTTACTCTGAGAATTAAGTGTGTTTAATTCTGGTTAAATGCATGTGCTTATAATTCCTCTACCAATTATGTAAACATTCATGTATAATGGTAAATTGAGGGGTTTGGAAACCTGGGTAGCAATTGGTACACTACAAATTGGTATCAGAGCAATTGGTACACTACATAACCAAACTGATAATTAAATTTAGCTTGATTACAGCTAATAAAACTTGCAACTATTAATCCATTGAAGCTTGCAAACGAAAATTAAAACTCTGTTTACACTAATCCTCTGTCTAAGTAGTACTCTATTTTAATTGCCAAAACAAAATTAAGAATTCGATGTATTGTCTAAGTTAGTATCCTAGAGGACGATTCATTGATAAGAAATAAGAAACAAAGCATGACAAATAACCAGCTCCTACAAGCAATCTGCAATTTAAATAAAGGCGAATTAGATAATCAAATTATGATTGGCATGTATAGTAATTGAAAGTGAAAAAATGCATACAACAAGGAAACAAATATAAATTCTAACTAATAAAATAAAACACATGATATATATATATATATATATATATATATATATATATACAGTCACCCAGACCACTGGTGGGCCCCCCAGCAGGTCGTCGCTACTCTCCAACAAAAAAAAATAGGCTTAACTCAATGCAATTCTATCATTAATTAAAAACGAAGTCTAGAACACAAGTTGCAGAGAAATGTATGAATTACACAATGAAATTCTTCTTAAAATTTATGTTTGTGGTCTTTCCATTGATAGTGGTATTTATAGGTAAATTACAGCTCGAGAGGTTGACCACTGGAAGGGTTGACCTCCTCTAAAACTGGTAAATTAATTAAATGAGCTTCTAAAAACATCATCTTCTAGAAAATCTGTGATCCACTCAACGATCAACATAACCTCCTAATCTGAGGTGTATTGAGCTCTATAGTTGGAGGTCACGAGGGGGCACAAAACCCATATCGTTGATTTGTCCATCATAGGCTACCAATGTACCAACCACCATCTCCAGTGTGCTCTGAGTGTTGGATCGTGTGTCGGATGGAGTGTCGGATCGCATACCGGATGGGGTGTTGGATGAAGTGTTGGACGAGGTACCAGATGAGGATCAGACCACAATTTTTCCCTGTTACACACAAACCATGAATTAAATCCTTGTAAACATCGAACTGAACTGAATTGAGATCAAAATCATTGTAAAAACATCAATTACACATACATGATGAAAATCCATGATGAATTGATATAAAAACCTTTGAAACTCCTTCAAAATGGCCAATACAAATCATAGCATATATAATATCGGTGCAAAAAGGATTCGATCATCGTAATAAAACATTCAAAATATGAACCCAACAGTCCACATACCAAGTGTTCCTTAGAATGATACTGGTAGAAAGGTAAGATACCCTCGATAATTCCTCCTCGAACTTGGAGGCAAACATACTCATCTAATTTTTAGTTGAGGTTCATACTTGATTCTGCTACTACTACCCTTTACCCTTCTTCTTCTCTAGACACTATGATGCATAATTGTTATTATTATGACATATGAAGCACTTGATTTTACTCAAGTCCTTCCTCCTTGGTTGTGAGGTTGATGTAGATTTTAATGACAAAAATCAACAAGATAATATTCTGTCAAACACTTAATAACCTAGAGATAATTGTCTTGCATGAACTTCTAAAATGACTCATACCCATAGACAAAAATTTCCATAAGAATAAATACACATTGCTAAGAAAATATGCAGTGGAAATAAACACAATGGACAACATTCAATAACCGATGAAAAACTCAGAAATTTAGGCAAAAGCCAGGGAAAACCCTAATGTGGGGAAACCCAACAAGAGAGAGAGAGAGAGAGAGAGAGAGAGAGATATTATTATTTAGCCTCAGGAAAGAACATAACAACAGAAAAATCACAATTTCCATCCAAGAAAAGTCCACTTACAACACACTAAAATAGTCCCAAAATATGCCTCGTAATCCATGCCAAGTCCATACTATTGTACGTCCCTCCTTGTACCTCAAAATTCGTTCCAACAGTCAACTATAAAGAATGTTTTGTACGACCCAAAACATCAAACAAAAGTCTTGAATCTTCCTCAAAAATCATGCCAAAAACTGCCTCAATTTGCATGCCTACTTTCACGTGTTGTACGGACTGTACAGATCCATACAGTACGGCCTCCCACAATAGAAAAAAAACTCAGCAATGAAACATATATCTTCCTTGGGATTTGTGCCCACTTCTTCTTGGGAAATGTGCCCACAATGTTGCCCTAAATTTCCTCTCTCAAGCCTACTCGGAAATTTCTCTCAATCTCTTCCTCTTGTTGTCTTGCACACTACCCAATGCATTCTTTTATAAATCTGAAAATGACATTTTCCCTTCAAAGTGTCTTTTCACCTTCCCCAACCATAAATCCAAAGGCCAATATTAAATCTTTCCTTTTTCAAGATCAAGGGTCATGATCCATTCCCTCCAAAATGAATCACTTAAAATATTAAAGTAATTTCACTTTATTACATAAGTGCACTTTATGAAATAAAGTCACTTTAAAATTAGAAGGTACACTTTGTTAAAAAGTCAATGTAATAAAATAACCACTTTATAATAACTTTATAAAAACCCATTACAAAGTTAAGTTCATTGTAGTGTAAACATATGGTTACATTCTCATTCAAGACAAAAACATGTGGAGTACCTCCCAAGCTAAAAAGATAACACTCCCTCTTAGCAAGGGAAGTACTCACTACCATCACTATCATCTGGTTCCATCACATTGTGCTCTGTAGAAGCTCCCTCTAAACCAGGATCCATCCTCAACACCTGCACAAATCTCGAACTAGAATATCTTCTCTTGGAAACAACCCGGAACCCTGAGCTCCTAGGAGAATCCACTTCATCCTGAGCATTGGTTCGATCAAACTAGCCGAGCCTCCTGCCAGTGCTCAGAAGATACTCGCTCTCTTCTCTTGAAATGTGAGATTGAATCCTTGGCTCCATTGCAGTCTCAGGAGACTCCTCACGCTCCTCATCGACGTTGAATCATACACTGAAGGGTGTCCTCTCAACATATACAACCTATCCACTTGGTTATCAATCAACTGCAGCTCCACCGGGTCCACTCCCTCCCTGTAGATAAAGACATGTTCCCTCTTTAACAATGTGCAATATACTTCATTTTCCTAGGATGAGACTGAGAGCACATTAACCCTCAACCCTAGAAAAACGTGAACTCCATCAAGCTCCAAGAGTCCCCCAAAATCGATTTGGAATCTAACACTCCCAACTCCACGTACATCTCTCGCCATACACCTTCATTTACCACCTGTCAACCAAGACCAGTCAAGGTGATATTAAGGAATACTCACCAGATTCTCGTCATGTGGAAAGAGGCTCCACTATCAACAATCCACCTGATATCACCTCCAAATCCTCCACTTCCGACACTAGAAACTAGGGTCACCAAAGAAAATTCCCTATCATACTTGGAAGCAAAGTCCTCCATGGTTGTTGTCGCAGCTCTCTCAGGCCCTTCTGGTTCCTTCTTCTTCTTCTTCCTCTCAGGAAAATGAGAGGCAAGGTGCCCCAAATGGTTACAACAATCGAATCTAACTTTACTCAAGTCCCTTCCAGAACTTCATGTCTTCTTTCTCCTTGCAGTAAGAGAAACGTTCTCATCAACTCCATCTATCTTTTGTTCACTACTCTGAGATATTTCCTGAATCTCCTCCTGAGTGAAATCATCCCATAGTCTGATCCAATATGGTATATGCTCACATACCACAAAACACCCATAGTCTGATCCAATCTGGTATATGCTCACATACCACAAAACACTTCACGAAGACTTCCCATTATTTGGTGAAGCAATTTAAGGCTATCCTCTCCAACTCAGAATACAATATGACCTCTCTAACAACAACTAACTCATATTTTACTTGAGCTACCCGGGTAAGATAAGAATACACACTCTCCTCCTTACCCATATTGGTATCATGCAACTTAGCCTTCAAGGCCATCTTCGGGTTTTCATTCTTCGCCTCAAACAAGTTCTTAAGTGCATCCCACATCTCCTTGGCATTCGTTTTCTCAACCAAGTGTGGGATAAGGTGATTCTTCTCCCCATCCAAAATAATCCTCTCAGCCTTGGCTTCCTTGATCTCATGTAATTCCAAAGAAACATGATCTGTTGCGGGAGCTACCGCAACAAAGTTGACATAGTTCCAAATCTTGTTCTCCTTGAAAACAACTGACAACCAGACCTTCCACTGCAAATAGTTGGAAATTCCATCCAACCGATCCTCAAATCTAATGCTTGCAGTCATATTCCCTCTCACAACTCAAGGAAAACAATCACAACCTTTCCCTCTTCAAATTTGCCCAAAAATCACACTTTCGACTATCACTCAGAGACCAAGCTCTAATACCATGTAGATTTTAATGGAAAAAATCAGCAAGCTAATATTTTGTCAAACACTTAGCAACCTAGAGATAATTGTCTTGCATGAACTTATGAAATTTTTCAAACCCACATATAAAAATTTCCATAAGCAGAAATACACATTGCTAAGAAAATATGCAACGGAAATAAACACAATGGAAAACATTCAATAACCCGTGAAAAACTCAGAAATTTAGGCAAAAACCAGGGAAAACCCCAATGTGGGGAAACCCAATGAGAGAGAGAGAGATCTTATTATTTAGCTTCAGGAAAGTACATAATAGCAGCAAAATCACAATTTCCAGCCAAGAAAAGTCCACTTACAACACACTAACATAGTCCCAAAATATGCCTCGTAATCTATGCCAAATCTGTATTATTGTACGACCCTCCCTAACCTCGAAATACGTGTCAACAATCATCTATACATATTGTTCTGTATGGCTAAGAAACAACAAAAAAAAGTCTTGAATCTGCCTTGAAAATCATGCCAAATACTACCTCAATTTGCATGCCCACTTACACTTGTTGTATGGACTGTACGGATCCGTACAGTACGACCTCCCACAACAGAAAAACAACTCAACAATGAAACAAATATTTTCCTTGCGATTTGTGCCCACTTTTTCTTGGGAAATGTGCCCACAATGTTGCCGTAAATTTCCTCTCTCAAGCCTACTTGAAAATTTCTCTCAATCTCTTGCTCTTGTTGTCTTGCACACTACCCAATGCATTCTTTTATAAATATGAAAATGACCTTTTCCCTCCAAAGTGTCTTTTCACCTTCCCCAACCCTAAATCCAAAGGCCAATATTAAATATTGCCTTTTTCAAGATCAAGGGTCATGATCCATTCCCTCCAAAATGAATCACTTAAAATATTAAAGTAATTTCACTTTATTGCATAAGTACACTTTATGAAATAAAGTCACTTTAAAATTAAAAGGTACACTTTAATAAAAGAACCACTTTATAACAACTTTATAAAAACCCATTACAAAGTTCAGTTCTTGGTAGTGTAAACATAAGCTTACATCCTCATTCAAGACAAAAACATGCGGAGTACCTCCCGAGCTAAAAATATAACACTCTCTCTTAGCGAGGGAAGTACTCACTGCCATCACTATCATCTGGTTCCATCACAGTGTGCTCTGTAGGAGATCCCTTTGAACCATGATCCATCCTCAACACCTGCACATAACTCGAACTAGAAGATATTATCCTGGAAACAACCCGAAACCCTGATCTCTTAGGAGAATCCACTTCATCCTGAGCATTGGATTGATCAACCTGGTTGAGCCTCCTACTAGTGATCAGAAGAGACTCGCTCTCTTCTCTCAGAATGTGAGACTGAATCCTTGGCACCACCACAGTATCAGGAGCCTCCTCACACTCCTCATCTGACGTTGAATCATACACTGAAGGGTGTCCTCTCAACATATACAACCTGTCCACCCAGTTACCGATTAGTTGCAGCTCCACCAGGTCCAATCCCTCCCTATATATAAAGACATGTTCCCTCTTGAACAATGTGAAATATTCTACATTATCCAAGGCTGAGACTGAGAGCAAGTTAACCCTCAACCCTGGAACAAAGAGAACTCCATCAAGCTCCAAGAGTCCCCCAAAATCGAGTTGGAATCTAACACTCCCAACTCCACGTACAACTCTTGCCATACAACCTTCATTTACCTCCTGTCAGTCACGACCAATATTTGTGATATTAAGGAATACTCACCAGATTCTCATCATGTGGCAAGAGGCTTAAATATCCACAATCCATCTGATATCACCTCCAAATCCTTTGTTGTCGACACTGGAAACTAGGGTCATCAAAGAAAATGCCCTGTCATACTTGGAAGAAAAGTCCTCCATGGCTACTGTAGTAGCTGTCTCAGGCCCTTCTGGTTCCTTCTTCTTCTTCTTCCTCTCAATAAAATGAGAGGCAACGTGCCCCAAATGTTTACAACAATAGCATATGACTTTACTCAAGTCCCTTCTATAACTTCCTTTATTCTTTCTCTTTGCAGTAAGAGAAACATTCTCATCAACTCCATCTGTCTTCTGTTCACTTCTCTGAGATCTTTCTCGGATCTCCTCCTGAGTGAAATCATCCCACAGTCTACTCCATTGTGGTATATGATCACGTCCCACCACACACTTCATGAAGACTTCCCATTCTTTGGTAAATCCATTTAAGGATATCCTCGCCAACTCAGAATACAATATGACCTCTCCAACAGAAGCCAACTCATCTTTTACTTCAACTACCCGGGTAAGATAAGAGGAAACACTCTCCTCCTTACCCATCTTGGTATCATGCAACTTAGCCTTTAAGGCCATCTTTTGATTCTCATTATTCACCTCAAACAAGTTCTTAAGTGCATCCATGTTGGTTGTTGACCAGGTTTTGTGGAAACATTGGTCATGTTTGACCAATTTTGGGACTTCGACAGGCTGGTCGAAGATGGAGCGCCAAGCGAAGCGGAGATCGCAGGATCTTGCCACCTTTTGAGGAATTTTTGAGTTTAGGTTTTATGTAATGGGTATGGGATATCGGCCCATGGGTCTTACCCATGATTAGGCCCATTTTGTAAAGTATAAATAAAAATCTAGGCATTGTAAGTAAGGGGAAAGTGACGTTGTGCTAAGTGCAAGAAATGTAAGTAGTTGGATCTATGTGATTGAATTAGTTCTGTGAATACCATGTGTTGAGAACTTGCAGAGATGAGTGCAAGTGATTGTAAGAAAGGGTTGGTGTTGTGCCAAGCTCGGGGAAGGAGGATCTGGCGAGGTGCACACAGATCTCATGTCCTATGCAGAGTTGGTTTTGAGGCTTTGTGCATGTAAGGAGATTAGCAAAAGATAATAAAAAAGAAAAAGAGTTGGTGGACGTAGCCCCACGCTGGGGGTGAACCACGTATATCCTGTGTTATGGTTTCTTTGTGTGATTGATGTGATTTATTCTTAGTGTTTTTAACTTTATGTATGTTAGATGCATTTGATATAGTAGCTTAGTGCTTAGTAATGTGAATGAATTCTAGATCTGATTTATTTCTAGGTGGTAAGTGCTTGAATGTGTTAGATCTTGTTGAATACTATGTTGCTCTGTAATTAGGGTTTTACTTGTGATGTGAATAAAGGTTAAATACTAATGAAGGTTAACTACTAAGTGCTTTGTTAAGTACTATGATTATAATTCTGTATCCCAGCTAGGTTGTAGACATTTGAGTCCTATAACCCCCCCTGCCGAAAGGGTCGGTAGTTAGGGTTTTCTTGGTGCATTGTTGAAGCGTTGAACCTTGGGTCTGCCCCTGTGCCAACAAATGGTTCTGTTGTCGGGACCTGAAACTGTGATTGCTGGGAACTAAAGAAAAGAGAAAGCTCTGTGCATAGATTTGTTTCCCTAGTGTGCAATACTCTACTTGACTTATGAATCTCTGTGCTAAGAAGAGAAGTCCGATCTGAAGAAAAAAGGTAGGATATTAAATCTTTGTTCTCTGATAAGAGGTAATATAAGTGGAAGTTTTTGTTTCGAAAGAATGGATCTAGGTATGTTTAATAAATTTGGTCCTAGTATGAAAACTAGGGAACAAATAGAAGAAAGAAGATATGATATGAATAGATATGATAGAACTAGTGAAAGATATGTTATCCCTATGCATAGACATAATTGTTGGACTAACAAGTGGATGGAGGATCCTAGAAAGAATTTTTTGCAGGTCCATCACTGCAATCTCAGTGTGCAGTACATGAAAGGTTGGGGATCATTCAAGAAAAAGAGAGGGTTGACTCTTTGTTATAGTTGTAGAAGACTGGGACATCTTGCTAAGGAATTCCCTAGTAGAGGTCCTATTTGCCTTTGTTGTAAAGCTATTGGACATGAAGTTTTGGATTTCCCTAAGATGATTGATAAAGTTGAAAAGATGAATATGAGACAAGAAAACCCTAAGGAAGGCCAAGAAACTAAGAATATGCTAAAAAACCAGAAAGAATCAGAGGCTATATTATTGCAGATGAAAGAAACTCTGAATGATCACAGAGACACCAGTTTATCAGATATCTTAAAAGAGAAAGAGTGCATAGAAACAAGAATAGGTGACTTCGACATTGACTATGTATTTGATGCAGAAACACAGGTGAATATCATGAAAACAAGTACTTGGGAAATTTTAGGAAAGCCTGTTATGGTTCCTTCATTGGCAAGAATAGGATTGTTTAAAGGAAAGATGATAACCCTATGTGGAAGACTTGCCCATGTAACTATGGTTTCCCATGGAACATCGACACAAGAAGAATTCAAGGTCATTAAGTTTGTTGAGAACAAAAACCCCTTTTCTCTTTTTCTAGGAAAGACCTGGGTTGAAAAAGATCAGATATGAAGGAAAGAAGAAGAAGAAGTTATAGAACATAAAAAGCAAGAATTAAGGGAGTTCATGGCTAGGAGAATAACATGCTTAATAGAAGAACATGAGGACAAGTCGAAGCAACTTAGGGCCAGAGACCTAGTTGTAGAAGTTGAAAGAATGCATGAAGACTTGAAGAACCTATGCATGCGAGAGAGTAGAACACCTACTGCAGAACAAGGGAAGTATTACCCTCGAAACCTATGAAATACCCTCACCAGTGCGAAGTTACTATGTTAAGTACAAATAAGAGTAAGAATGGAAAGAGGAACCAAGTAACTCAGATCATAGGAAAGAAGGCCAGAAAGCTCAGCAAGAAGAAAGATAATTTAGAAAAATTGCAAGAGGTTCCGAAGAGGACTTCACAGAAGGAAGGTTTTCAAAATTTGAACCTCGTCGGGATATCAAAACAACACAAATTGGAACTTCGTCGTGGCGGAGCAATATGACCATTGTAGGCATCCCGACCGTTAGACTGATGATCTAGAAACACAATTATTACCGGAACGTTCGCCATTAGACTATTGGGACTGTGCCATAATGGATGGAACTACATTGATTGAGGTGTTCCTACCCATTGAAAGAATATGTTACGATGTTAGCTATTTAACTCGTCGAACGTCTTACCATGGACACTTTTGCAAACAATGATTATTCGAGCCCACATAGAGCTGATTATTACCACGCTGTGCTTATTGAGACCTCACCACCCATGTTGTTACATTGAGTGTTTGTTTACCGACTTGAGATATCAGATCTAGAGCGTGTATGTCGGGTGACTTGAGTGCAGTAGAGAAATCCTTCGAAGAGATCCTCATAGACCTCATGGCTAAGAAAGTCATATATGCAGGAGTTCAAGCTTTGTTGACAAGAGGAGTGCAAGCATCCCCATCGACAACACGTCGATATGGGCCCTCCCAAACTACGACAGAGAAATGAACCAAGCATCGTGATGACTTGGCGAATGCAAATCTCATCCCATCAATCCTGCCCAACTACATCCCACCTTTGGCTGGCGTGGTGAGTAGTGACAACATCCTGAGGAACTTTGACTACACATTGATTACTACGTACCTCCCGAAAGGGATACGCGCAATCAAACTGTAGTTGGAGAATATTCTGACGTTGATATCAGCAACTATAACTTGGGAGACTGCAAGAGCTATGGCATGCTCGCACCTCATAAGAATTTGACCAAGACAACGGGGAAGAAGTCGGAGATAATCCCCCAGTCGTGGACCATGGACATCACGATGTCCACGATCCTCAATGTGATGAAGTTACCACATTTTGGAAGACATCAGGAGGCTAATGCATGCATTGAGATCTTGTTGTTGTGCTTCCATGGTGGTTACCTATGGCTGGACAAATGCATCACTATTGATCCAACGCTAATCCACCGGATCAACGGATTAAGCATGATAGGACCAGACCCACAATAATTTTACCCAGGGAAGGCTGCAGATCATGCCCTAACACAGACAATAAAAGACACCTATGGATATGTAGAGAAGGGGAAGTGGGGCTACAAGGTAGCCTCCATCCATAATGGCGTAGTGCGCATAGCTTTCCAGTTGATCGCTGGTAAGCTCATCAGAAAGAATAGGCCAATGCAGGTCGCGGGGTTTGTCGTCGACTTCGCAGGTAAATGCATTGAAGGGCTGCAAATGAACTGGGCGAGCTACCTTGTCAGCCAGTTAGAGAAAGACTGTTGTGAAGCTCAAAATCAGGGATATGATTTTCATTTTAGTTAGCTGCTGATCCTCATTGCCTTCATTTCTTGGGAGATGCCGAAAGGAGAAACCTTCCCTAAAATTGAGTCGTTTGAACCACTAGATGAGAATTTCATTATGCTATGGTACTCGAGCGACATAACAAAGAAATGGAAGTCAAACGCGGTGTTCCACACCTATTATCTGCAGCTGAAGAGGGCCATTGAATCCTTCCCACGCATGACACCGAATACACTGCATCGGTTCTGGTCATTTGCGAAGTTCCATGTAGATAGGCATTTTATATATATCACTGTGCACAGAGACGAACATAAGGAAGAGATCCAGTCTTATTATAAACTCACTGAGGAAGATATGGAGTAAATCGCCAAGGAGTGGCCTGAAGAATTCCTGGTACCAGTCGAATAGACAGAACTGTCTGACCTCGACCTCATCGGAAGTCCTGTAGTCACACGGGAAGAATAAGATGCACCTAGTAGCAGCAAGAATAAAAATAAAGAAGAGGTACAGGAAATACACAGTGCATAAGAGGAGACTGCATCAGATTCACATGAAGGGGGAGGAGGTGACGAAGTGGACAAAGAAGAAGATGAAGGGGAAGAAGACAAGAAGAAGAAGGGTGAAGTAACACCGCCTAAAGATCCCCTCGAAGAGACAGAGACATCCAAGAAAAGAAAGGTTTCCCTAATGAAACCTGTTATCCCCGATATCTAGGGATAGCTAGGAGATCATGTCTCGAGGCCCACATGATCCCAGACATGGAGTACGAGAGCGGATCGACTTGAGCTTGGCCCTTGAGGGCCCATCTTTCTTCTTCTCAGCCAGACTTGTCTTGTCAGCAGTACCAGCCTCCATCACTACTGGCCTGGGCTTGCATCAGAAAAGGCTCTTGCTCAATGAGGTAATTGGTCCGAGTTATCATGGTATGTGTCATATTTGATCATTATAACCTTCTTATGTATGCATTAGGTCCTTTTCATTTCGGATGACTGCTTGGATCTTACACTAATCCACTTGACCACTGTTGGGGTAATTGATGGGGTAGCTTATCAAGTTGGTATTCATGGGTTTTGGTTAGCCACCAAGGGGGGTTTGCAGAGCCATCGTCCACTCCCACCATATTATCACTTTAACATCTTAAAACCCTGCTCATCCATCCCATTCCCCTAGTCTGGCCATTAGAATGACCTTCTAGGGTACATCTTGTCTTGTGGGAAGAAGGGGCTAAAGGCCCAGGGGGTAAAAGTAGCTGGTAAAAGATAAAAGCCATAGGAAATGAAAACCTAGAGATGCTTCACCCAGGGGATCCCCGAGAAGGCAATAAAAAATCCTCTCGATAAGAAACTAAGGGACCCTAAGAAAATGATAAATAAATAAATGCAAGACCTAACCAAGAGGATGGGAGGTCTCATCACGAGCCGGCCCATTATGCTCATAGGTATTTAGCAGTATGACATTGCCATCATTTGGTCACCAAACCGGGTCATTGACCTTTGGTTGCACGGCCAAAGGAAAGGGGGTCTCATCACGAGCCAACCTTCTCATTTCTGCAAAGATACTAGTGGGTAACGCTGTCAGCTCTAGCCACCAAGCCAAGGCAGTGTCCTCTTCGTCAAGGCTTGTAGTAAAAAAGCAATAAAGAAAGATAAGGCAAAAGGGGCTTGGAAAAAATGCATCCATGACGGGTACAAATTGCCTCCTACAAAGGCACCCACAGACGACACCAGCCCTTGGTCTGACTATGACTAGACATCCCTAAAACCACATCATCTCATTATACATGGTTTGAATGACCCTTTGAGGAAACTTTCCATTTCTTGTGGGTATTAGCCCAATAGGTTGCCCTTTTGGTTTCCTTAGCTTTGTATAGTGGTTCTGTGTAATGTCTTTGAGCTATTAGAAGATTTGTTATGGATTTCATGCATATGTTTGATAATTTTAATGATGAGATGTGATTTACATTGCTATGATGTCTAGGACTGATGAGCCCATGGAGGGCGTAGTCTTTGATGTGCAGGACCATACCCGACAGACAGGTGCCAGAGGATCAGTGCACATGGGGAGATGATTAGTTCGGACCTCCATGGGGCTGAAGAGCCCATCAGATGGTTGCTGGGATGGCAGAGGCAGGACAGAGTTGTGACGATCTTTTGCACAGAGAAGAAGAAGGACACCCTCATCAGGACGTTTTTGGCAGAGACCTAGCCTATGGGGATCAACCCCTTGCAGATGGGACGTGGACCTTGATGGATAGGATGCCACCCAGGACTAGCTGGACGTTTTCTGGAGCAGATAGCAGTGTGCTGGGCCTTCTGGGCACACATAGCAGGT
>ML801058.1:302674-350097 GCA_009831015.1 Picea engelmannii
AGGTTTGAATGTCTCCAAGCCATTAGTTTCACTTCAAATTGACTCCATTAACCCAAGGCACTAGTCTAGAAGATAATCTTGAGCTTGTTTGTGGTTAAATCTCTTTCTAATAACTCTTTTGTTGAAACCCTAACTAACCTAGCATCTAACCCTATCTAGTTTACTAACTCAAACCCTAGGGTGACGTCTTAGCCTTATTTAACTCTCGTTTACTCTAAAAGTTGCGGCTAAGTCATCCTAAGGAATCCATAGAGGTATTACACATTTTCATTGGTTCAAAGTGCAAAACGTTTACCCTTTGGCCTCTCTAACCAACCTGATTTATGGCTGACGTCATAGTGACAGCAGCAAATTCATAGGTGACGTCACACTTGTTTGATCTCTTGCTTGGATTGAAACGTTGTGACCTTCATCACCTTGTTTAAGTAGACTTTGAGTTGTTGTTTATTTTCATGAGTTTGGTTGACAAGTGTCCTTCTCATTGTCTTTAAATCTGACCTAAATCTAAGGCTGACGTCACATCTATAGCAACAATAATATTTATGATGCAGCAACATTATTTGTTATGAGCAGATTTATGATATGAATTGCATTTGTGATATAATACAAGGATTTAATCTTGCACATTGAATACCCATATCTCTCATACATTTATTGAAGAAGTGATGAAGTCATTTGTCTTTGTTTAGCAATCATTGACTTCGTCAATAATTGCATTTGATCATTGCTCATATATATTTAGGGATAGTCATTGATATTGTGAAGTACTAACCCACTGCAAGCACATATTCTAGTTTCATTTGTCTTGTCTTGCAAACAGGTGCCATTCAGTGGAACATATTCTTCTTGACTATCTCATCTTTGGCAGTAATCTGATAAAAGGGAACCTCTTATCTTGATCCTTTAAAACCTTAGCCCTTTAGAAAGCCAGATTGCATAGGGACGTCTCCCTTGGACTAGCCATCCTAAATAGAAAGGGCTCCCCATCGAGGTGACAGTGGGTGGGGAAGCTCCTGTTACGTCGGTTTTAAGCCTTGACTCAAGCTACCTAAACCCTTCCTACAAATCGTGCAATAACAAAACCTTCATCGTGGAAGAAGTAAAAACAAAATAAACCTCCATTTTCGACTGTGCTAACTGTGGATGACATTGACCTTATCATTATCGTTGTGTCAGACACCTCGGAGGATCTCTTGCAGAGAAGTGAAACCAAACAGGAGGCAATGTTTGACAGGATCGAAGCAGAGCTTAAAGGAGTACAACAGGCTCTCTATTTGAGCCACACATTGTCTACTACCCCACCACCATCAGAAGGAGCGGAGTTGGGAGATGAGCCTTCCCATCTACACAAACTAGCAAACTCGACAGAGTCTCACCTTCGTCGTGTCCAAGAGGAAAAATAACAGGCCACAGAGGCCCTGAAGCAAGCAAAGGAGGAATCCATAGAGCAACTCTGGGTTGTGCAAAAAGAAAAAGATGACCTCCAGATGAAGTTTGAAAAGAATAGAGTGCAGATCCAAAAGGAGAAAGAACAGTTTCTCGCGAAGAAGATGGGAGTTAAAGAAGTAGTCACCAGAGGAATTCGTTCTGTGACGGGCTTAGAATAGAGCGAATAAGAAACAACTGAGAGCTAGGTGGGGAAGCTCGTTGAAGCCATTCAACAGCTCCAAGCACAAATAGCAGAACTGGAACTACAAGTCGTGCCAAGCACTCCACAGGAAGTGCGATATCAGAGAGAAGAAACTACCTGGAGCACAATTGAGAGAATCAAGGCATTGGCCTTGGAATACAAGCAACTCAACAGTTGAAGTGCGTAGACTTATGAGGGTCTTATAGAGGACCATGAGCTAAAGACATTAGAGTCACATCTCCAGGAGGCAAAGAAACAAGAAGCAATAGTGAAAGCATAGTTGAAGCCACTATCAGTGGTTGAGAGGATGAAAAGGTCCCAGGAATAGCGCACGGTTTAGCAACAGGTCCATGCCATCCATAGTAAAGTCATGGAAGTGACCAAGAGGCTCCAACCAGTGCATGATGAAGCTTGCAAACTTTTTGAGGAGATTGAAGGACAAGGTGCATAGCTAGAACAAGTAGTCACCACAGTAGAACAATGCTTGGAAGGACTTGTGACCGAGAAAGTTATCCAAGAGTTCACCGAGTAGGAGGCTCTGGAAAAACAACAGGTCGAAGCATATCGAACCAAGATTGAGGCATTTGAGGCAGATCTACCCAGATCAGAGTGACTCGGGATGAGTCACAGGTGAGTGTTGGGGGCATGTTGGCCCTTGACCAAGTTTTGTGGAAACGTTGGTCATGTTTGACCAATTTTGGGACTTCGACAGGCTGGTCGAAGATGGAGCACTAGGCGAAGCGGAGATCGCGAGATATCACCACCTTTTGCAGACTTTTTGGGTTTAGGGTTTATGTAATGGGTATGGGATGTCATCCCATGGGTCTTACCCATGCTTAGGCCCATTTTGTAAAGCATAAATAGAAATCTAGGCGTTGTAAGTAAGGTAAAGTGATGTTGTGCTAAGTGTAAGCAATGCAAGTAGTTGGATCTATGTGATTGAGTTATCTCTATGCATAACATGTGTTGAGAACTTGCAGAGCTGAGTGCAAGTGATTGTATGAAAGGCTTTGTGCTATGCCAAGCTCGGGGAAGGAGGATCTAGTGAGGTGCGCATAGATCTCCTGTCCTATGTGGAGTTGGTTTTGAGGCTCTATGCATGTAAGGAGATTAACATAAGATATTAAATAAGAAGAAGAGTTGGTGGACGTAGCCCCACGCTGGGGGTAAACCACGTATATCCTATGTTATGGTTGCTTTGTGTGATTGATGTGATTTGCGCTTAGTGTTGTTAACTTTATGTATGTTAGATGCATATGATATAGTATCTTAGTGCTTAGTAATGTGAATGAATGCTAGATCTGATCTATTTCTAGGTGGTAAGTGCTTGAATGTGTTAGATATTGTTGAATACTGCGTTGCTCTATAATTAGGGTTTTATCTGTGATGTGAATAAGGGTTAAATACTAATGAAGGTTAACTACTAAGTGCTCTGTTAAGTATTGTGATCACAGATCTGTGTCCCAGCTAGATTGTAGACACTTGAGTCCTACAACCCCCCTGCCTCTACCTCGGGTGAGAATTCATCTTCTTCGCAGGTGTTGCCGAAAGGGCCGACAGTTAGGGTTTTGTTGGTGCATTGTTGAAGCGTTGAACCCTAGGTTTGTCCCTGTGCCAACAATCCCACATCTTCTTGGCAGTATTTTTCTCATCCAAGTGTGGGATAAGGTGATCCTCCACCCCATCAAGAATAATCGTCTCAGCCTTGACTTCCTTGATCTCATGTAATTCCAAAGCAACAAGATCTGTTGTGGGAGCTACCACAACAGAGTTGACATAGTTCCAAATCTTGTTCTCCTTGAGAACAACTGACAACCAAACCTTCCACTGCAAATAGTTGGAAATGCCATCCAACTGATCCTCAAATCTAATGCTTGCAGCCATATTCCCTGTCACAACTCAAGGAAAACAATCACAACATTTCCTTCTTCAACTTTGCCCAAAAATCACACTGCCCACTGTCACTCGGAGACCAAGCTCTGAAACCATGTTGATTTTAATGACAAAAATCAACAAGCTAATATTCTGTCAAACACTTATAAACCTAGAGATAATTGTCTTTCATGAACTTCCGAAATGTCCCAAACCCACATAAAACAATTTCCATAAGAATAAATACACATTGCTAAGAAAATATGCAGCGAAAATAAACACAATGGACAACATTCAATAACTCATGAAAAACTAAAAAATTTAGACAAAATCCAGAGAAAACCGCAATGTGGAGAAACCCAACGAGAGAGAGAGAGAGAGAGAGATCTTATTATTCAACTTCAGGAAAGTACATAATAACATCAAAATCACAATTTCCAACCAAGAAAAGTCCACTTACAACACACTAAAACAGTCCCAAAATATGCCTTGTAATCTGTGCCAAATCTGTACTATTGTACGACCCTCCCTGTACCTCAAAATCCATGCCAACATTCATCTGTACAGATTGTTTTGTACGGCCCAGAAACAACAAACAAAAGTCTTGAATCTTCCTCGAAAGTCGTGCCAAGTATTGCCTCGATTTGCATGCCCACTTACACTTGTTGTACGGACTATACGGATCCGTACAGTACGACCTCCCACAGCAGAAAAAAAACTCAGCAGTGAAACAGATATCTTCCTTGGGATTTGTGCTCACTTTTTCTTTGGAAATGTGCCCACAATGCTTCCCTAAATTTCCTCTCTCAAGCCTACTCGAAAATTTCTCTCAATCTCTTCCTCTTGTTGTCTTACACACTACCCAATGCATTCTTTTATAAATCTGAAAATGATATTTTCCCTCCAAAGTGTCTTTTCACTGTCCCCAACCCTAAATCCAAAGCCCAAGATTAAATCTTTCATTTTTCAAGATCAAGGGTCATGATCCATTCCCTCCAAAATGAATCACTTAAAATATTAAAGTAATTTCACTTTATTACATAAGTACACTTTATGAAATAAAGTCATTTTAAAATTGGTGCCACCGTAGTCTCAGGAGCCTCCTTACACTCCTCATATGACATTAAATCATACATTGAAGGTTGTCCTCTCAACATATACAACCTGTCCACCTGGTTACCGATCAACTGCAGCTCCACTAGGTCCACTCCCTCCCTATAGATAAAAACATGTTCCCTCTTGAACAATGTGCAATATCCTACATCCTTTAAGGTCGATACTAAGAGCAAGTTAACCCTCAACCCTGGAACAAAGAGAACTCCATCAAGCTCCAAGAGTCCCCCAAAATTGATTTGGAATCTAACACTCCCAACTCCACGTACAACTCTCGCCATACCACCTTCATTTACCACCTGCCAGTCAAGACCAGTCTTTGTGATATTAAGGAATACTCACCAGATTCCAATCATGTTGAAAGAGGCTCCAGTATCCACAATCCATCTGATATCACCTCCAAATCCTCCACTGCCGACACTAGAAACTAGGGTCACCAAAGAAAATTCCCTATCATACTTGGAAGCAAAGTTCTCCATGGTTGTTGTAGCAGCTCTCTCAGGCCCTTCTAGTTCCTTCTTCTTCTTCTTCCTCTCAGGAAAATGAGAGGCAAGGTGCCCCAAATGGTTACAACAATAGAATCTAACTTTACTCAAGTCCCTTCCAGAACTTCCTTTCTTCTTGCTCTTTGCAGTAAGAGAAACATTCTCGTCAACTCCATCTATCTTTTGTTCACTACTCCGAGATCTTTCCCGGATCTCCTCCTGAGTGAAATCATCCCATAGTTTGATCCAATCTGGTAGATGCTCACGTCCCACCACACACTTCGTGAAGAATTCCCATTCTTTGGTGAAGCCATTTAAGGCTATCCTCGCCAACTCAGAGTATGATATGACCTCTCCAACAACAACCAACTCATCTTTTCTTTCAGCTACCCAGGTAAGATAAGAAGAAACACTCTCCTCCTTACCCAACTTGGTATCATGCAGCTTAGCCTTCAAGGCCATCTTCGGGTTCTCATTCTTCGCCTCAAACAATTTCTTAAGTGCAACCCACATCTCCTTGGCAGTATTTTTCTCACCCAAGTGTGATATAAGGTGATCCTTCACCCCATCTAGAATAATCCTCTTAGCCTTGGCTTCCTTGATCTCATGTAATTCCAAAGCAACAGGATCTGTTGCAGGAGCTACCACAACAGAGTTGACATAGTTCCAAATCTTGTTCTCCTTGAGAACAGCTGACAACCGGTCCTTCCACTACAAATAGTTGGAAATGCCATCCAACCGATCCTCAAATCTAATGCTTGCGGCCATATTCCCTATCACAACTCAAGGAAAACAATCACAACCTTTCCCTCTTCAACTTTGCCCAAAAATCACACTGCCCACTGTCACTCAGAGACCAAGCTCTGATACCATGTATATTTTAATGGAAAAAATCAGCAAGCTAATATTTTGTCAAATAATTAGCAACCTAGAGATAATTTTTTTGCATGAACTTCCGAAATGTCTCAAACCCACATACAAAAATTTCCATAAGAAGAAATACACATTGCTAAGAAAATATGCAGTGGAAATAAACACAGTGGACAACATTCAATAACCCATGAAAAACTCATAAATTTAGGCAAAAGCTAGGGAAAACCCCAATATGGGGAAACCCAATGAGAGATAAAGACATCTTATTATTCATCTTCAGGAAAGTACATAATAGCAACAAAATCACAATTTTCAGCCAAGGAAAGTCCACTTACATCACACTAAAACAGTCCCAAAATCTGCCTTGTAATCCATTTCAAATCCATACGGTTGTACGACCCTCCCTATACCTCGAAATTCATGCCAACAATCATCTATATGGATTGTTCTGTACGTCCTAAAAACAACAAACAAAAGTCTTGAATCTGCCTCGAAAATCATGCCAAATACTGCCTCGATTTGCATACCCACTTTCACTTGTACGGATTGTACGAATCTGTACAATACGACCTCCCACAATAGAAAAACAACTCAGTAATGAAACATATATCTTCTTTTAGATTTATGCCCATTTTTTCTTGGGAAATGTGCCCACAATGCTGCCCTAAATTTCCTCTCTTAGGCCTACTCGAAAATTTCTCTCATTCTCTTCCTCTTGTTGTCTTGCACACTACTCAATGCATTCTTTTCTAAATCTGAAAATGTCCTTTTCCCTCCAAAGTGTCTTTTCACCTTCCCCAACCCTAAATCCAAAGGATAAGATTAAATCTTGCCTTTTTCAAGATCAATGGTCATGATCCAGTCCCTCGAAAATGAATCACTTAAAATATTAAAGTAATTTCATTTCATTACATAAGTGCACTTTCTGAAATAAAGTCACTTTAAAATTAGAAGGTACACTTTGTTAAAAAGTCAATTTAATAAAAGAACCACTTTATAACTAATTTATAAAAACCCATTACAAAGTTAAGTTCCTGGTAGTGTAAACATAAGGTTACATCCGCATTCAAGACACAAACATGCGGAGTACCTCCCGAGCTAAAAAGCTAACAATTGACTCCTCACTCTTTCTCTTACACTTGTTGGGTCCTTTACCACTTCCTTCTTGGATTAACTAGTTAGGGATAGGTTGTCATCACCACCCTTCTTATCAGCCTTTGAATCCATTCGATTCTCTTCCTAGATGCACTCATCCCAAAGCCTCTCAAATTTAGGAAGGTTCTCATGAGCACAAATACCCTTGACAAATGGTTCCCATGAAGTTGGGAATCCATTCAGTGCCATGTTCACTAGCTCTACATATGCAATCTTCTCCCCAATTGATCTACGTGACCTTCATGAGGTAGCTGGTAACGATCTCTGATATGATCATCTCTATGCTTATGAGTTTGTTTTGGAATATCATCTTCCTATTAATTTTCTCATCTTAGTAGAGGCTAACAAGGGCAACGAGCATCCCCTTCATTGTTTTCTTCTTGGATAGGTGAGGGATCAAATGATCCTTCATGACATCTAAGATCACTTGCTTAGCCTTCACTTAGATCCATTGCGCAAACTCTCAAATATGAAAATAAAGCAAAAAGTCTTCCTTGCAAGAGTGCTTAGTCCTTCAAGCAACAATAACAAAACCCTATAATTGTTGGTCCTTTTTTCCAACAGTTGATATACTGTTGGTCCTTGTTTCCAAAAACCCCAGACAACCATTTTCTTATGTTTCTCTTAATTAAATAAATTAGATCTGAACTTATTTAATCACATAAATGAATATTTTTTAACATGCAACAATCACAAATATAGCTGGAAAATAAACATTGGCAGAAATAAATGAATAACACACATTCACAATGATTTGATTTTCCCCTTCAAATCAGGTTATCATTCAATGATCAAAGCCTAGAAGGTACCTCCACAATATGTTGTAACTTAACAGTTGTACAGTAAACAAAACACTACATAACAAAAGAATATAACCTACTAAAATAGAAATAAAGAAGGAAACAACTTCTATTGTACGAGGGTGCTAAGATGCACTCTCCTTTTTCTTTTGGTCTCCACCTCTCTCAAGTGCTCCCATGTGTGTTACAACTTTTCTCATCTTGTCCTGTTTATGGTTGCTCCCATGTGTGTTCCAACTTCTCTCATCTTGTCATATTTATGTTTTGAGAGAAATAACTAATATCCTCAATCCTAGCAACAAATTTCCCAAATCCTAACCACTAAACTCCTTAATCATAGAAACTACCTTATCTCAACAATGAAGTGTACATATAAGATTAGAACAAATCTAACTCACTAATATTCTAAAATATTTCATTTAGATTTATACAACTAAAAAAACATCTAAAATTTGACTTTTACTTTTATTTATTTAAGTGAAATTACAATATGGTATTATTTTTTATATGTTCACACACTAAATTATTGAACAGTAAAAATTAAGAAAAAGTGACTATTAAATGTAGCTCCATTGTCCAATCTTGCACCTTCCATCCCATTTTCAAAATAAAAACTTCCATCAACATAATTATTAGTTTGATCTTCAGTAATGGTAATGGTATATTCCATTATGTGCAAATGGATGTAGCCCCATTGTCCAATCTTGCACCTTCCATCCCATTTTCAAAATAGAAACTCCCATTAACATAATTATTCGTTTGATTTTCCGTGATGGTATATTCCATTATGTGCAAATTTGTAGTATTTTTCTCCATTAAAAAATGGGCATGCTATAACTATAAGTTCAGGATGTTGTTTTCAATTTCTATAAATATTATATATAACTTATTTATAACTTATGTTTTGATTTACGATTGTTATTGGCTGGACAACTATTAAGTAGAATACGCAGCAGCAATTATTGAACATACTAAAATTGATTCAATATGCAACCATCTTTGGGCAGGATTTCTAATATACAAATCCACCCATGCATTATGATTTCGTTTAGAATTTTAATTTGTTCATGGATTATGATTAATAGCAAATCTGGTATAAACATTAAAAATAATTTGTGCGTTGATTTACGATTGTTACTTATTGGACAACTACTACGTAGAATAGAGTTTATTCAATATATATCCAGCAATTGTTGAGCATGATAAAATTTATTCAATATGCAACCATTTTATTCAATTATTGACAAAACCACCCATGGATTACGTTTTCATTTAGAATTTTAATTGGTTCATGGATTATGATTTACTTTGGAAGGTTAATTTGTTCATGGTTAAGGATGATTCAATTATTGGACATAATAAAGTTTATTCAATCTACAACCATTTCAGGGCATGATTTCTAAAGAAATCCAACACCTGATTATGATTTCATTTAGAACTTCAATTTGTTCATAGTTCAAGGATGCCTCGATGGTTTAATGGGCTTTCGATTGGAACAAGACTGGACAAAACCTTAAAATCCACAGAGATCAATCAAAACCATGAAAATCCAAGGACTGGCATTAATTATATATATAAGAGAGAGTTATTATCAATAGAGAAATACAGGCTCAACAATAATTAACTCGATGCCATGAATGCAAATTACTTTTCAGTTATAGGCATACGAACCTCCATATTGTTAATGTCATATTATGGATGGATGACAACATTAAAACCTGCAAAATTGCAGTCTCTCCATTTCACAGAGTTTCGTTTGGCCAGGTTGTTATAGGTATTGAATTTCCTCATGAATGTGTCGATAAAAGAAAAACAGGAAAAAAACAATTAAATAGATTAATCTCGGCTTTGATCCCTCTAACATCATCTTTTGGACTGCAACACTTATGATCTAGAGATCTGGAGAGGAAATGGACCCGTAGTAATTGTATAATCATGGAGAAATACAATATTGTCTTACATGCAAATGTATGCTGAAAGCAATCCTCCAACAAGGCCTATTTCTGAGGGTGCTAAAAAGGAAGCTGCTCGGCTCCCAACGTTCGTCATTGCCCCACCGTTTCCTTTTCCAGTTGTAGAAGGCCCAGTTGTAGAAGGCGCAGGAGATGGAAGGACAGCAGTTGAACTGGAACCTAAGATCAGAGTAGTATATAATTTAATTAATGAATGAGAATTGTTTTAGACCACAAAATTTGAACTTATCAAAGTTAAAAAACAAATACCTGGAGGGCTAGCGATCGGAGGAGCCAACGGGGAACCTGCAGCTATAAGAATTAATACAGTAAAGAGCGACGTCAGGTATCCTGTTCGAATCTCGTGGAATCGAAAATGGATAAAGAAAATCGAGAAAGGAAGAAAGCCCGTACTTGTGCACTGACTGAGAGGCGGCGTGTTGACTTTGCATAGTCCCGAGAGGAGGAGCGTCCGCGTTTGGTTAAAGGAAAAGCCTAAGGAATTGTTCATGCCCAAGAACTGGCAAAGGCATGGAGCTGAACCGACGGCCACTTGGCCAAGGGCGCTGCAACACCCCGGAGCCGCGGAACTGTAGCCGCCTGTAAGGAATCCCGTGCAGGGAGCAAGGCTGGCGATAGAACTCACACAGCCTGTCGAAGCCGCTGGTGTCTGCGCCAACACATTTGTGCCCGTTACGAGCGCTAATAAAAATAGGGTTACAGAAAATAAAGCACTCCCCGCCATGGAACAAGATTTAAGAGATAATCCAAAAGATTATTGTACTCCACTGTGGTTTCTGACACAAAATGAATGGATTTTATAGGATAGGATTTCCAAATTACAAAGATCAACATAGAAAATAAATTATTAATTTGTGTAAAGTGGCGTTCACCAAACTTGTCCAACCAGGACCATGGATGTCTTCTATACAGGTGCGTCACGTTTCTCACAAAGAGCGCAATTTAGGTAACTGTATTGGCACGTATTTGATATTTTTTTGTTGTTGTTATTATCTCTGTTACTTTGTCGGGGTTTAAACATCCTATTTACCGTTCACCTTCTAGGTGAACAACATTTTTCACAGTTCTTTACTATTTATTGAAATTGGATATAACTAGCACAGCCACTCAAAACCGTTGTTGATGAAAGTCTAAAGGCGCGGATAATGAACATAATTAGAAAATGAGCATTTACAGCCAGTACAGTCAGCATGCTAAATCCAAAGTTTAATCATTTAAACGTGGAAATCATATAGTGGTATAGTAATTTCTTAATATGATTAGGTAAATGTTAAAAGGTAAATAGGTTAATCGATGCATTCAAAAATACAAGAAAGTTATGAAGAGGAAATCACATTCATTGATTTAGGAGGACGACTAAGAATATGCCAGGATCTTCTATTGTTAGCCATCAAATTAGAATTTTAGATTAAGAGGTCATTAATTATGCTCATTATCAATATGTGTACGTCTTATTAATCCCTCAACTATAAACTGTTAGGCTGAGTGGTGGTTTAGTCTTTGTATTTTAAATCTGTGAGCTACGAAGGATATGGTGTTAGCCTTTTTTTTTTTTTTTTTTTTATTAAGAATATTTTGTAAGGTGAATTTGTCAATTTCTTGGACAGGTCGTTCATCTTGGAAAATGAAACCCTCCTCCATTCAATGAAAAAAATATATATATTTTCAAATTTTATTGTGAAATTATCAATTAAAAATATAGCGATTGCAGGCACTCATCCCAGCGTCATCATCAAATTCAGTTCGAGAGAAGAAATGAGCGACCCGACCGGATATTCTCGAAAAAGGCTCGACTAACTATTTTTTTTTTAAGAAAATAATAAATTGAAATGGCATTTTGATAAATATATTGCAGTTGGTTATTCCTTCTCTCGAGGTCAAATGCAAGCGTCACTTCTATGTCACACTCTTTGTCGCATAATGAAGCGTATGGTATTTGTGAGTAAATCAAAACAAAAAGCTTGTTCAATTAAGCATGCATCGATATGAGTTATATATAAATTTTTCATAAGACTTGATAAATGGTTATTAAATTTTTTTTCCCTTTAAAAGTTGTCAAAATAAGTTGTTAATAGATTGTGTGGATTATCATTTATTGCTATTTGTGAATTTAAGTTAATTCATCATTTTCATTAAAGGAAAATTAAACTACTTAGAGTTGGTGGTTCATAAGTGGGTAGACTTTCACTTGTGTTAGATGTTTTTGGTTTTGGGTGGTTAACATGTTTTCTTGTGTGTGAAGAAGATGAGCTCTTAGCTATAAGTAGTTTTAGGTCTTACTCTAGAACCAAAACGAGATTTCAACACAGATAATATAGACAAGAAAAATAGTATCCCATAACATTTAACCTTAATCCCATACATGAGACTAGATACTACCCCTTAATACATTTTAATCTCTTGCATAAATTTTTTTTAATTATTTTTCATACAACTTTATTTTTTATAAAAAATATATAAAATTAATTTATTCAAAGTAAAATTGTTTATATTTTTTTAAATTATAAATTATATTTTTTCTAAATTAAAGAAATTTTTCTTTGTATTTTTTCAAAATTAATTTTTTTATATTTTTTCTAAAATGTTGAGAGGGGTTTGATTCCAAAATAGGTTTAATGCTCTTTTGATAAGAGGATAAGTTTTAATCAAAACAAATAGGGTGAATGGGATTGGATCCACGAGATAGAATGCCTTTTGAGGTAGTATTCACGGCCTAGGGTTTCAAAGATTGGACAAAATGAGAACATGAAGAAGTCTTAGAAGTCTTGGGTTACTCTTAAGAAGTGTTGGAGGAAGCTGGCATATTTATTCGTAAGCCTATTATTAGTCTCCTCCACCGCAAGGAGATTTTAAGGTCTATAGGGTATAGAATTTTTGAGGTCAAAGGGTTCACGGGTTCACACAATTGGTGGAGAGGGACTTAGTATAAGGGTGAAGAGGTTTGATTAGTGATGTCATATCAAACCATATCAGAAAGTAGCATGAAAAGGCAGGATTTAGGTACAATGGGGTGGTCTAGGAAAATAACATTAAGTGGTTGTTAAAAGAATTTTTACGTGTTTACAAGTCACGAAGAACAATGCCTTATGTTACTTACATTTTTATTTGCATAAGTTAGTTAGTCTAGATTTTTCTAGAGATGGTGAAAAGGGAAAGTGGTTGTTAAAAGAATTTTTATGTGTTTACAAGTCACGAAGAACAATGCCTTATGTTACTTACATTTTTATTTGTATAAGTTAGTTGCACATGTTAGTTAATCAAGATTTTTCTAGAGATGTTGAAAAGGGAAAGTTGACAAGTGCACATGTATTTATTTTGTTAGGAAGAGTAGTGAGCTAAATGATTAAGACATAATTTATCATTGCTTTTTTAGTTTAAAGGACAAAAGATAGTAAAAAAATAGCTTGTTTTTAAGATTATGCAATAATATTTGTATCAAATAAGGTAGTTTGGAAATAGAATGTTATAGTTAAAGTGTCATTCCAATGGATAATAAGTCAACTTAGAATTATAACAGGTAAGCATATCGTTGTGAAGTACCACTTGGTGAGGGAAATGGACAAAGTAAGTGTGGTAAAATTGAATGCATTAGATGCATTAACAAAGGAAATTAATGGAGAAAAGTTCATCTTATGTAGAGAAATGATTAGCATTCACACTTGTTCAAAGTGATTATCAAGTGGGAGAATCTTAGAAACAATGTGCCAATCTCTTTTCACAATATAATAGTGGCTACAAGAAAAGAATGTACACTTATTATAAAATAAAAAAAAGGTGACTAAAATGGATAAGTATTTGTTCTAGGAAATCATTTTCCTAGGTATTTTCTTGTGACCGTTTTTATTATTTTCTCTACATTTTTTTGTCTTTAGATTAACCATCAAAGTTTTTCACAGAAGCATTAAACTTATTTAGCAATGATGAAATTGTTCATTATATGTTTATGAGGTGAGGTTGTCTTATACATGGGCAGGCCTTCAGAATATAAATTGATAGACAAAATTTGAAATATGTTGGATCTTTCTATCCTTTCTCAAATGTCGATTGTTTAAGCACGACCTTTTAAGGTTGAGAATTGATCAACTTGTAGACATGCATTCATAAAGATTGAGTCAATTTGTATCCTTTTTTTACTTACTAATTATCCTTTAGTAAATTGATCAATTTCTTTTATTTTCTTCACTAACCATCGGGGCTTACTTTACTTTCTTCACTAACGTTTTTTACGTATTAAAAAAAAACCTCTTAGTCTTCTTCCTCGAGGGATTTGGTTCCCTTTCGAGGATCTCCCTAATTTTTTTGAGCTCCCATCCCTTCACTTTCCTTTTCCATGGGTTCTAAATTTTCAAGGGCCTCAAAGAAATTAATGTTTACTCTAGATGATACCTCCAAGGGCACCATTACTTGCCAAGGCACCTTATTCTGTCATTTTTTATGCTTTTTATTTAATGTCCTAGATGTGTGTTTCTATGTTTAGATGGAGGATTTATAGAGTTTCTTAAAGAGAGGTGGTTCCTCTTCGGTCCTTTGAAGGGAAGATTCTCATAAACTAATTCCTGATCCATATTTATCCGGAGTGCCTATTGGAGGAAGTTCTCGAAATCCACTTCTACGAATATTCTATTGTATATAAAATTTCTTTTGGTTCAACTTAGTCAATGTATCACCTCGAGTTGTCCCCGATGTCTCTTTAGGTACTTTCATCCTAGAATATTAGTGGAAAATGGGGTAGCCAACCATGTAAAGGTTGTTGTGATGTACTCTTCTAGGCTGAAGTTTTATTGGGACCATCATAGTTAATAATGTATACTCCAAGATCCCATGAAGTACAGTCAAGTCCAAGTTTCTATCCTCCCTGTTTTGAAATAAAATCACAAAACACTTTCAACCACAAACAAAAAGACTTACCCTTCCTTTTATCTTGAGAAACCAATTATTTACCATCCACATCTCCATGGCCCCTTAGGCTAGGAAAAGGGATTGTAAATGTGTTCTTTCTTTTTTGAATCTCCATGGTTCTTGGGTTAGGCAAGGGGCTTGTAAATGTATGCTTTCTCTTTTGAATCTAAGATGTGGAGAGTCGATGGATGAAATCTAACCACTTTGAAAATTTTATCATGTGAGATATTTTAGATAGGTTCAATGATTTAACCAACAATTTCATTGAGAAGAGATCCTTTGACTCTGCCTAGGTAGTGAGTTTCCCGTTGTTGTTATTCCCACCGATTGGTCTTGTTAGGCATAAATTTGAACTGATCTATGGACCAATTTAGGCTACACTTTACAATTTTATAGTTAGTTGGACTATAATTTAAATATGCCATCCAAACAATGCTTTATGTGAGATACTGACATTTTTAATTTGCATGGGCTTGTTAATAAGAGATGTTGATAAGAGAAAGTCTACATGTGCATATGTATTTAGTTTGTTTGGAGAAGTGAGTTAAATGAGTAAGAGAGAATTCATTGTTGCCTCATATAGTTGAGGGACAAGATAAGAAGGACAAGAGAAGCTAGTAAAGACATAGTTTGGTTATTGAGATAATGTAAAAGTATTTGAATCAAACATGGTAGTTTGGAAATAGAATGCCATAGTCAAAATACCATTTTACTAGGCAAGAAACCAATTTGAGTAAGCATATTCATGTGAATGTGAAGTACTAATTTTTTTTAGGAAAATGAAGAAAGTAGATATGGTAAAATTAACAAAATACATATCACATGGTAATTAGCTAGCTCACATATAATATATGTGAGTGATTCACTCATCGCAACACCTAATTTTAGTGCACACACCTGCGCACCATTATTTTCCATGCATCACCAACTTGCCCTACACAATGCCAAATTCTAATGCGCATATACGTTCATTGACAAACTTTTAGTACAGACAACCGTGCACCCTTATTTTTCCGCGCAATGCCAAATTTTTAGTACGCAAAACCGCGCACCCTTATTTTTCCATGCAACTACAATTTTTTAGTGTGCACAACTGTGCACCCTTATTTTTTCACGCAACGACAAAGTTTTAGTGTGCACATTTGTGCAACATTGTTTTTCCACACAACGTCAAATTTTTAGTGCGCACAACCGCGCACCCTTATTTTTCCGTGCAACGCCAAATTTTTAATGTGCACACCAATGCACATTTATTTTTATATGCATCACTACCACTTAGTGCACACAAATATTTTCGATGCTTAACTAATTTTTCCATAATTTGTTTGCAGAAATTAGGGATTTTTCTCGATTTCGCCCAGTTTTTTCCTCGGTGCCATGGATGCTCTATAAACTAAAAAAAATGGTCATCAAAAGGCCTAGATTTTCCCATTAGAAATTGAAATTTCTTTTTTTCAATTTTTGACTTGATTCATCACATTACCAATTTTACTACAATAATTTAATCATCAAGTTGCAGAGTTGCTCCTGAAATTAATTCTCTGCAGATTTTTGCTTCAACATTCTACTAACTCAGCCCATCTAGGGTCAGTGTTGAAAATTGGGCTCTCATACCACATTTGAGCATCCCTAGCCACCTGCTAGGACATGCCACTTAAATTTTGAACTCTGATACGAATTTAAATTATTAAAATTATTTGCAAATGCTCATATTCATACAAAATAATAACAAAAATACGCATGCAACATACACTAGAAAAACTCATGAAATAAATGCATAAATATTAATGCATCACATGAATTAACACAAAATGACACTTGTATTTGATTAAAATAACACCAACTGCATGCAGACCTTTCACGTTCCTCCTAGACTTATATGACACTACTCATAACTCTCAGCAGTGGGTCACCCTTGAGCTGGGACTAAACTCCACCTGTGCAAAGGATTCCTAACTCGGCTAAGGTATCTCAGACAACATGAAAACTCAGCCACAGGTTCCAAATCAAACAAACATCCTACAGTCCCTCATTTCCCACATGCCTATACCACCCTAGGAAGTGTGCCCCTTATCTTCTCAACAGTCCCTCGGCTACCCCACTTCCTTTCCGGGGCTTCAGCAACAGGCTAGACAAGAAGTCTCAGATCCCTTTAGTTGTTATTTGGCATCTTTGGGAATGAATTCCCATCAATTATATCACCTCGAGTGAATGATCACACGCCTGACAACTCACCTCTTCAATATACTACAGGCTTGACAAGATGATTCTTTAGTCCAGCTCCCAGCTAACCAGGGTACAGATATGGTGACAGTAACATGAAGGTACAGAGGACAACTGAATGAGTGAAGGAATGGTGATGAAATGATAGGAAAATGAACTAAGTCCAAAGTATATGTATGCATGTTCCCAACTTGACACTTGTCATTTTCACAATTACCTTGGGCCCACTGGCCCCCATCCTTAGAACTTAGGATAAAATAATTAGCCATAATTTATACTTTAAGTAATGTTAATATAAAATTTCTTTGGGCTTTATCCCCCTAAATTAACCCCTTATCCTTAACTTTTATCCCCCATTTCCCTATCTAGTGGAGTTTAGTCCCCCATACTCTTTTACGTGGTTGGTTTGTCGCAGTGATGTGTTTTCATTAATATTTTCAAGTGATTACATATTATAATGATGGCTCATTGGCCATTTTTAACATTTGGCTCTCCATCCTAATAACCACGTAGGCACTCTAGCCTCAATATATAGGCAGTCATATATAACTCAACTCTGCGCACTTTCTGGTCACTACCACGCACTTACCCAAGTGTGCTTAACATTATGACCTGTGCCCCCGTATCTTGATAAGGTATCTCCATGCACTTACCCAAGTGCTTGAAACACCAAACCAAGTACCAACGACTCACCATCCTATAAGCATATTTACATTTACAATTATATGTACAATTGGGGTTCGACCTAGGGGTATTACATCCCCCACCACTGCGAGAGCCTCCATATTTTTCTTCTTCTCTTGTGCCTCGACTCTACACCTCATCTTCCTCCATGCTTGCAGCGCTTTGCAATAGCCAAAGGGACTGGACTTCGTCCTCAGGCCCCTTTGGCTACTACCAATACTAATACTAATACTATTGTAGGTATCCCCACTGGACACTCTACTCTCGATGTCACACCTATTCGTGGGCCTACCTTCACCTCTGCTCCTCTCTATCACAACACACTCTTCCACACTTCCTTGAAATGTGATATATTTTCTCTTCATCCTAGGCACGACTCCTAATCACGTGCCCTAGGTCAACTTCTTTCCACTTTCCTTCTCAACTCAACTCTTCTTGGGTATCTCTTAGCGCTCTCTCTCTCCTCTGCTCCTCTAGGTCCATTCCATTCCTCACCTCATTTCAACAACTTGGAAATATAATGTAATAGTCAAAATACCATTTTACTAGGAAAGAAAGAAACCTATTTGAGTAAGCATATTGATGTGAAGTAATAATTATATTTTAGGAAAATGGATATGGTGAAATTAACAAAGTACATATTACAGAATGATGGACGGGATATATTAACAAAGCTAATCAATGAAGAAATTTGTCTTGTGTATAGAGATATGATTGTCATATACATTATCAAAAAGATTTTAAAATGAGAGACGGATGGAAACACAGAGTACACAGAATTACCAGCTCTCTTGCTTGCCTTTAGGCACGCATAAATTGTCCAAAAACTGTCTTCTTTACGAATGGATTTTTTTTTATAAAGCAAACAAATATTTGTGTTGAAGAATCCTCTTGATATATGTCTTCTTTTGAATTTTTTTTTTTCTAACTTCGCTCTGCTTTTCTTTCTAGCTTATTTTTCATTAAACTTCTTTCCAGAGGATGGAATTGTGGTTTATGTATTTTGAATCTTGGACGTGACAGATTCTTTGGGTTTATAAATTGATAGAAAAAGTTTGGAAATATGTTACAACTTGTTATCCTCCCCTGAATGTAGATTGTTTAAGCCTAGCCTCTTAAGTTTGTTTGGCAATCAACTTGGACATGCGCATTCGTACGTGCATCCATAGGGATTTGACAATTATTTGTTTGGTTTTCCGTGGGTTGTCTTGTATGTGCAAGCGTCTATTTCATTATGTGCAAATTTATTGTAATTCTCCCAATTACAAAATGGGCATGCTATAGCTATACGTAAAGGATGTTGTTTTCAGCTTCTATGAATATTTTATATCATTTATCTTTTGATTTACGATTGTTATTGGTTCGACAACTCTTTAAGTAGAGTAAAGTTTATTCAATACGCAGCAGCAGTTATCGAGAATAATAAAATTTATTCAATATGAAAGCATTTTTGGGCAGGATTTGTAACATACAAATCCACCATGGATTATGGTTCCATTTTGAACTTTAATTTGTTCATGGATTTTGATTTATTGCAAATTCTGGTATAAATATTAGATATGATTTGTGCTTTGTTATAATTGTTACTGGTTGGACAACTACTACGTAGAATAAAGTTCAATATTCAACAGTTCTTTACTATTTATGTATAGAAATTGGATATAATTAAGTCCGCAGCGGTAGGCTGTTTGGTTAAGTGGTGGTTTAGTCTCTGGTTTTCAATTCTGTGAGCTACCTTGGATTCCCAGTCAGTTTTCCTCAGATTATCTATATAAGAGGTGTATCATTCTCCTAAAATAGAGCCTTCCTCCATCAATGAAAACACAAGATTAATTTAATTAATTAAATTATTTTAAGTTTTATATAAGAGGTGTATCATTCTCCTAAAATAGAGCCTTCCTCCATCAATGAAAACACAAGATTAATTTAATTAATTAAATTATTTTAAGTTTTATTGTGAGATGATCCATAAAATCTTAAAATTATAACGATTACAGGCACTCATTCCCATTCCCAGCGTTATCATCAAATTCTACTCGAGAGAGGAAATGAGCGACCCAACAGGAAATATGAAGGGCATCTTGATCCCATTGGCACTCAAAAAGGCTCGAGATTGACTAGAGCTTGAAGTCTCTTCTCTTGCGTGTAGATTAATTTTTGTTAAAGAGAGTAAAAATTCAAATGTCTTTGATAAATATATTGCAATTGGTTCTCCCTTCTCTGAGGTCAAATACAAGGCGTGACTTGTGTGTCACACTCTTTCATCGCATGGTGAAACGTATGATTGCTAGCAAATCAAAACAGAAAGTTTGGTCACCTAAGCATGCTTGCATCGGTATCAGTTATATATACAATTTGTGAATAAGATTGGATAAAGGTTATTAAATAATTTACTTTTATTTATTTATCTATATATAGGATTTGTGGGATAAATCTTATTAAATAATATATATATGATTGGTCAGTAAGATGGGATATATGTTATTAAATAATTTTTATTTATTTTAAGGTGGTAAATTAACAATAATCACATTAATACTATTAGTATTAATGTGTTTATTTAAATTTAATTATAATTATAAATAATGATATTAGAATTTATATTTTAATAAGTTATAGTAGTTGAAAATGAAAAAATGGCAAAGGGTCAGCATGAATACTCAACTCGCCAAGTAGGTTTAGTAGCAGTAACCTTATAGGATTGGAAATGCTCCAATTTCCACTCAACTCGCCAAGTAGGTTTAGTAGTAGGAACCCACACGTGTTCGTGTGCTAAACATTTTTTAAAGGGTAGATTAAGTTGCAGCTTATATAGTGAAATGGAACACGGAGAAAATGTAATCCGTTCATAAGAAAACCAGGGAGAGAAAAACCCCAACCCACCACAACCACCCAATGTAAACACTCAAATTGATGAGGGGTTGGTTATATTAAGAACCCTTGAAGAACAATTAAGGGACACTAGGATAGTCTTCTTGGCTATTTCTTTGGACTTCATTATGAAGCCTATTGCAAGTGCCCAAGGGAAATTGACCTCTATTTCTCATTATAGGGAAAGAATGTATGAGTACTATAGCACTAGTTTGGACATAAACCAAGTTAGAGTCTTAGGCATTTCAAAACAACAAATATTGTCTATTTTTAGGGATCCTATAAATGGTCAAGAACTACCATTGACCAATAAACGCATCTCCATTGATTGGTGCATCCATCCCTAGATTAGTAAAAACTTTGATGAATAGGTGGTATATGGTATTAGATAAACCTCAATGCAATAACACGGAGGTGCCCTTATATTTTTTAAGAAAATTATGGGATGAGTTTACTTTCGGTAAGCATGTCAACTACTTTGACATGGGTGACTTCTAGGGGGTGGGTCGAGAGTCTGCATAGGACCGAGAGCATGCTAGGCACAATCCCATGTTAATTCCTCATTCCCCTAGGAAAAGGCATAACCCCCCTACCCAACATCTTCTTATTGCACAGAGCTTGCAACAAGTACAACTAGTCATATCATCATTGACTTGTATCCTAGTGCAATATAGTAGCTTTGTTGCACTATCTCGACAGGAGGTGCATGTCAGTGACATTGATAGAGGCTTTGAAGCTTCAACATGCACAACAGAGTACAATGAGGAGAGAGCACATGGACATAGTAGTCATCCATGTGAATCTCGCAGATTCTCGAGTTGTGGGTGTTATCCCCGATATCTAGGGATAACTAGGAGATCATGTCTTGAGGCCCATATGGTCCTAGACATGGAGTACCGAGAGAGGGATTGACTTGAGCATGGCCCTGGAGGGCCCATTTTCTCCTTTCTTCGCCAGACTTGTCCTGTCAGTAGTAGAGGTTTCCATCACCATCGGCCTGGGTTTGCATCTGAGAGGACTCTTTCTCCATGAGGTAATTGGTCCGAGGTATCATGGTATGTGTGTAATTATAACGATTACAGGCACTCATTCCCATTCCCAGCGTTATCATCAAATTCTACTCGAGAGAGGAAATGAGCGACCCAACAGGAAATATGAAGGGCATCTTGATCCCATTGGCACTCAAAAAGGCTCGAGATTGACTAGAGCTTGAAGTCTCTTCTCTTGCGTGTAGATTAATTTTTGTTAAAGAGAGTAAAAATTCAAATGTCTTTGATAAATATATTGCAATTGGTTCTCCCTTCTCTGAGGTCAAATACAAGGCGTGACTTGTGTGTCACACTCTTTCATCGCATGGTGAAACGTATGATTGCTAGCAAATCAAAACAGAAAGTTTGGTCACCTAAGCATGCTTGCATCGGTATCAGTTATATATACAATTTGTGAATAAGATTGGATAAAGGTTATTAAATAATTTACTTTTATTTATTTATCTATATATAGGATCATCGGCATCAGTTATATATACAATTTGTGAATAAGATTGGATAAAGGCTATTAAATAATATATTTTATTTATTTAGCTATATATAGGATTTGTGGGATAAATCTTATTAAATAATATATATATATATATATATATATATATATATATATATATATATATATATGATTGGTCAATACGATGGGATAGATGTTATTAAATAATTTATATTTATTTTAAGGTGGTAAATTGACAACAATTACATTAATACTATTAGTATTAATGTGTTTATTTAAATTTAATTATAATTATAAATAATAATACTAGAATTTATATTTTAATAAGTTATGGTAGTTGAAAATTAAAAAATGGCAAAGGGTCAGCATGAACACTCACTCCAAGTGTGTGCTCATTCCTAACTTTATAGGTTTGGAAATGCTTCAATCTCCACTCAACTCGCCAAGTAGGTTTAGTAGCAGTAACCTTATAGGATTGGAAATGCTCCAATCTCCACTCAACTTGCCAAGTAGACACACACGTGTTCTTGTACTAAATTTTTTTTAAAGGGTAGATTAAGTTGCAGCTTATATAGTAAAATGGAACACGGAGAAAATGTAATCTGTTCAAAAGAAAACCAAGGAGAGGAAAACCCCAACCCACCACAACCACCCAATGTAAACACTCAAATTGATGAGGGGTTGGTTATATTAAGAACCCTTGAAGAACAATTAAGGGACACTAGAGAGCCTAGGATAGTCTCCTTGGCCATTTCTTTGAACTTCATTGTGAAGCCCATTGCAAGTGCCCAAGGGAAATTGACCTCTATTTCTCATTATAGGGAAAGAATGTATGAGTACTATAGCACTAGTTTGGACATAAACCAAGTTAGAGTCTTAGGCATTTCAAAACAACAAATGTTGTCTATTTTTAGGGATCCTATAAATGGTCAAGAACTACCATTGACCAATAAATGCATCTCCATTGATTGGTGCATCCATCCCTAGATTAGTCAAAAACTCGATGAATAGGTGGTATATGGTATTTGATAAACCTCCATGCAATAAAAGGGAGGTGCCCTTATATTTTCTAAGAAAATTATGGGATGAGTTTACTTTGGGTAAGCATGTCAACTACTTTGACATGGGTGACTTCTAGGGGGTGGGTCGAGGGTCTGCATAGGACCGAGAGCATGCCAGGCACAATCCCATGTTAATTCCTCGTCCCCCTAGGAAGAGGCATAACCCCCCTACCCAACATCTTCCTATTGCACAGAGCTTGCAACAAGTACAAATATTCATATCATCATTGACTTGTATCCTAGTGCAATACAATAGCTTTGTTGCACTATCTCGACAGGAGGTGCATGGCAGTGACATTGATAGAGGGTTTGAAGCTTCAACATGCACAATAGAGTACAACGAGGAGAGAGCACATGGACATAGCAATCATCCATGTGAACCTTGCAGATTCTCAAGTTGTGGGAATATATGATACATGCCTATAGAGCCAGTGGACAACATAGCTTCATGGAGGAGGTTAGTATCTTAACCCTATCTATGTTCTTCATCGTTATATATTTATTTTGTATTCTCTGTATTTATATCGATATTTTATTGCATGTTGTTTTGTAGTTGTTACGTCCAAGTAGTAGACCCTCTATGCCCATGGATGCATCAGTTCCTAGCCCCACCAATAATGCAGCAGTAGAGGAAACCTCGTCATTGAGCACACCCCACACACATCTATGTGTCACATTTGATAAATTTACCATAGTCATTTATTTATTTTATGGTATCCTCAAATTTTTAATGTTCTTGTGTTTCTATGGGATTTGGAACTAGGCAATGTCGGGGAATATGGGATGGACAAGCCACCTGAATCACAGGTATCATGTGTAGAGTTAAATATCATATAATTCTCAAATTTGTTGTGTTTATGTTTTTGAATTTTACTATTTGGTACTAATAGTTCAATATTATTAATATGTATGCAGGTTGCTGACATGTTTGCTAGTTATAGTACTAATGCATTTCCTGGGCACCTAGGCTTTGCTTTTGGGTTACCTTTCTCTTGGCCTAGGGAGTTGCACTCACTTTTACAGTTTGTGGGGGTCTATCGCAGTCCACCCCCAACATTTTTCATATTGCACACATTCTCAGTGGATTCACACGTCGACCACCCATCCGCGCCACCTCTTCCATCGCATCCATCCACAGTGGATGCACCTATATACCACCCACCCCCACCACCATTTACATCAACCCAATCCACTGAGGCTACCACAGTAGAGGTTGCCTCGGAGCAGGTCGTACAACCTAGTGCTCCATCCTCCAATGAATCTCCATCGAGGCTCGAGATATTCACGGTGAGATAATTTGTAGATGATATTTTTTTTCGAATCATGATATTGATTCTACACATATTTGTTTAATTTTCTTGACTTGATGCTTGTAACTGATGCAAGGTGTCATCACCGAGAGATTGGGGTTGCAGAAGAGGGTAACACCCTCATGATTGATAGTAGCATATGCAGGGAGTTGTCTTAGTTTAAATTACAAAGTATTGTTTTGTATTTCTATTAATTCATCGGAGAAAAAAATCTCCAGAGCATCGAAACACTCCTAGGCCTAGAACCACTAGAGGTACTTCCTCAAGTAAGAGAATAAAGATAGATTTTCAGGATGCTCCTAAGGGTGGCAAGGGTGAAAGTGGTCAATGATTGACCCACTACTGCCATTTTGTATCTAGGCCACCATATGGATGTCTTTTTATGTTAGGGAACTTGTCGTCACTTTGTATATTGGGCATGAGGTTCCATTTTGTAAAAAATGTACAATTTAGACGATGTTGAATATATATATACACACACACACATTTCATGGAATGTTTTTTTATGAATCTTGTTGTTTATACACACACACACGCATTTCATGGCATGTTTTTTTATGAATCTCATTGTTTATACACACACACACACACACACACATTTCATGGCATGTTTTTTTATGAATCTCATTGTTTCTTCATTTTATGTTGATGAATATATGAATTTCAAAGTGTATGAATTTTATGTGTATTAATCCCTTGATTTTTTTCTAAAGTGATTATAAATACTTGCATTACACATTAACGAATATCTTATGGTGGAAAAGATTGCTAAGTGATAAATCCATAAACAATTAATGGTTTTCAAGTAGCGTTTCTTTTTAATCAACCATGTATCTCTACATTATCGATAGATCATTTTTTCTGAATTATTTGCATAAATGTTGTGGATATCCATATTCTAACTCACAACCAACAATATGGACTACCTTTTGAAATATCTCCATCTAAATCCATGACAACCCACCCTCAAATAATGATCATTTGAAAAAATTTTGACCTAAAAAATGGCATATTACAATACTTTATTATAGAAATAAAATTTCTCATTCATCTACTACATATTTGTAAATCACTTAACAATATCGGCTCAATGTTATGTCAAATTAACCTCCACAAATAGTACTAAAATTATTCAATTATGAAGATGACATAAGCTAAAATTTAATTATGCAAGTACACAACATTTGGACAATCCAAACACTTCATATATATTTAGAATATGAAGTACATGCAGCTACCAATATCTTATCATGGGTTGTCATAAGTCGGGCTCTTCAAACCTTGGCGAGGGAAACCATAAGATAACATTAGCTAACAACTCACTCCATTAGAAATCATCAATAAGCTAACATACACAATGGTAAGGCCTTTTCAGAACCTACATTTGTATCTCGTAATTGTACAAGATCAACTCCCTCTATCTTCTCTATAAAAAGCACACTAGGCACCACTAGGGTTTTCAAATGCCAAAAAACTATAACTTCTTCTCTTACTAGAGCTACATGATAAAAGTCTTACTTTTCTCCTATGGGTATAAGTCCTAGTATTCCTACTCTCATTAGGACAAAACCCTTGACCCTAGTATTCCCTTGACATTCCTTTGAGAATCATATAAGTTGTTAGTTTATTAGTTGATTCAATCCATAATTTGACCATTTTCTAGGGAACACACATTATTCCCTTCTTTCTATGCATGCCATATACAAAATCATTTGATTTATGTGTAACCCTTCGTAAATGTCCAAAAGACAAGTCAATGACTCATTAATGCACTCATGTTTGTTTAGTTTGTGTAGTGGGTATATGTAAATTTTGTTAAACCCATCAATTATTAATAAAATTTATTCAACCTTCCATGATGTCCATTAAACTTATTGATTTTGATCAATATAATGAGAGAATTCACATGGAAACTAGATCTTAGAATGGGTATCATTTTCCACCTATGAATAAAGCTAATACTTCAAACACATTACAATAGGAAACTGTTGGGACCATATATGTAGTCATGAAAAACATTCGAGTTTTCAAGTAATTGGCCAATTGGTAGGAAATTTCATTCGAAATTGACTCGACAAAGTCAAATATAGCTTCGTTTTGGAAGAAAAAATGCAAGACATATAAAACTAACCTGACAATGTGAGATGTAGAATCTCGTCCCATTAAACGAGTGAAGAGTTACAACAAATATTGATATGACTCTACCAACAAAGATATATCAATGGATGAAAGTTGATCCAACATTTCTACTGATCAAATGATGTAGCCCCCTACTCCCCCGTAGGGTTGTGCGACCTCCCATTCTAGGATCTATGATTCTCAAGTCGAAAGACTCTCTAGAACCTTAAAGGTCCCCCTCTATATCTAACCACAGGCCCCCTCGGCTTCTTGGTGCGGGTCTGATAGCAACCTGCGACCTCCTCCTTCCGCTCTGTGTGAAAACTGAGAGGGTCGATGTTAGCTCCCTTTCGGATAAGCCCTCTCTTGGTGTGACCTGGGGCTATGACCACGTGATTACAGGAACGGTCATAAGCGGTTTGGAGTTAAACCACTTTTGAGCCCGCAATGCTCCTCCAACCTACACGTGTCCTCCAAAGGAAACCACGGTTCAAATTGTGGCCCGCCTTTGATTCCTTAACCTCCTCACAACTTCTGTCCCCGCAATGGCACAGGATCGTCGATCTCACGATCTTGACGATAACGTTCAAATCGACACTTCAAATCAACATCCTTTTATCTACAGGCCAGATCAACTCTCCTTGAATCAACAGTCTAGGTTCTCTTTGCAATTTCGGACTCTGGGAGTTTGAAATCTCAAACTCAGCTCTCTTTTGTACTCCAACCTTTCGGAATTAGCAATCTACGGACACCTGTCCTGTAAACCAATGGCCCTTCCTTCACCTCGGGTGGTTGACCTTTCAACCCAGATTAATGGTCCAATGACCCCTTCCCGATCGACGGTCGATATTTCCTCCGGGTCTTCAGACTTCTGAGATTTCAAATCTCAAACCTCTTTTCCCAATGAATTTTACCCGGAGTATAATATCTCTTGATGCATGTCCGCTGATCCAACGATCGAGGATTAGTTCGAGAGTTTACCTAGAGTTAAATATTTGCGCCACATCTCCCTTAAATCTCATGGTCCAGATATTACCTTGGGATTTTGGGTATTTGCGCTCCGACGATCTCAATTCTCAAACTAAAAACTCACTTCATCTTTTCCTTGGAGTACAAGATCTGTTGACAAGTGTATCCTCATAGATCAACGACTCATGACTCTTCGACTCTCCGAGCTTCGCGTGTTTCAAGCTTCAACTTTCACCTTCCTCCAAATATTCCGAGCTGCTGACACATACCCTCCTGGCTTCAACAGTCCAGATATGCTCCGGCTCTCCGGCTCTCCACGCTCTGGGAGTTTCAAGTCTCAAACTTGCCTCCTTATGCGCCTGCAATATTTGACGGCTCACACTCCTCTGGATCTAACGGTCTAGATCTCCCATTTGCGTATCGGGGCTTCACGTTTCACGAAGTTGGAGGATCGTTTACCTTCCTGCTCCCGATCCCCGATATCCCGAAATTATCCCTGGACAATCGACGACCTAGATCTTTCCTCAATCGACGACTGTGATCTTTTCGCGAGTTCTCACTTTGTGAATTCTCACAAGTCTGTCCTTTGACTTGTCTGATGTGAGAGTTAGTGAAACGTTGATTTCTCTCCACACGTCCCTTCTTAGGGATGATTTTGATGATTTCAGGATTTCACGACTTCGAAAAACTCTCAAATTGAACGACAGAGATCTGGTTCCCTTGTGCTCATTCCTCCTCTGCCTGAACGTATATCTAACGGTCCATCTTCTTCTCCACAACCGATCAGACGGTTTTTGTTTCTCCTCCTTTTGATCTTTAGACTTTCTTTGACTTAGAATATTTTTTCAATGTTCGAAAGGTCTCGACCTTTGAACTTCCTCCTTCGAATCCAACTATTTTGGATCTCTCTTACGCTTCTAAAAGCATTATCTCTTCTGAGATTATGGACTTAGAATAAGTCTGGATCCTATGCACTCTTTTCTTTATCCCTTATGAGATTAACCTCCTCGAAGGTTTCGATCTCCTGCGCACACCTTTCATTCTCAAGATTTCGTCAAACTCAGAATCCTAAGGATTTCTTGAACACGAAATACTTCTCACCCTCCTGGCATTCTTCTGCTCGATGCATTCCTTGCAGAGATTTTCCTCATAGAGTATTCAACAACTCCGTTTCTTTCTGAACACAACCCATATTTCTTTTGTGAACACTTTCACTGGCTCAATGCCCACCTGGTAGAGCTCTACAGGGTCCTCAGTAACTCAGGTTCTATCTAAACTCAATAAAGAGTTATTCTCGTGCACTCCTTGCAATTCTTCTGATGAAGGTTCAACGGTATCCCTCCTGAGATTTCCCTTTAGGTTAAACCTCTGTCAACACACTCTTTGTGGACTGTGTGCATTCCATCCACTGGGAAACTCAAAGACGAGAAACAATTGAAACTCATGCAATACTTCACCAATTAAGCATTCAAACCATAAAAATGCATAAAAACGTATAAACACATTAACACACGATATGCAGGAAAAATTTATTTTCTATTATCTTTGTGTGTCTATACAGATGATTTACAAAAAATGGACTGTAACAAAGTCCCAGTTCTCTCAAGCTCTCTCTCTCAGAACTATTTTTCCTCCTAATGCCTCTCTACCCAGACCTCTCTATCATTCTCTGCCTATCTGAAATCTGGTACAAGATATCCTTACAAAAGAGGGGCTCTATGAGATCATCCTCTCTCACCTAACCTCATCTATTACATTGAAGTTTTATAAATTTTTACCTAGAACGGACTATGATCTAGGCCTGATACAAGCAACCCTTTAAGTCAATCCAACCACTACCTGTACAAAGGTATGGCTTGGCATTTACAGACTTACAACATGAAAATATATATAGGATTATTTCAAATTTAAAAGTGGGAGGATTAGTGCCTCTCCCTTTCTCCATTGCATGTTTGTGTGCTGGCATGATGAAGCTTTTGTTGAGGTGGAGCGATGCTCATGCATCATACTCCCCTGCTAGGAAAAAAATTAGCTCCTTATCATGATCTCCTCTTCTCCAGTGTTGAAATCCTCCTAGATCCCAAATTCTCTTCTGGAGTTGTCCTCTTGCTCCTCTCTAGCTATGTTGTTGATGTTGCTGCTTCTTTTTCCTCTTCTGGTTCTTCCCTGTTTCTATGGAAGTCTCTCCTCTGTTCAACTCCCTTTTGCTGACTGATTCTGCTGACCTCAACATCAACTTCCTAATCTCCTCTATCTCTCTATCCATCTGCTCTAGTGGTTGTCTCTTCTTATGCAGTCCTCTCTGCTGCACTTTCTTCTCATCAGTGGGCGGATCTACTCAATATCCCATGTTGTCTTTACTTCCCTTTGTGGCATTGAGTTGCCACTCTACTGCAGATTCCAGTCCTGCAGTCTCATCACCAAAATGCTACTCAGCTTCCTCTTTTGACATATCTCCAATTTCCTCCAACCGTTCCTTTGGCTGGTATGCTCCTCTATCTGTCTCCAACTTGACCTGTTGGATGTGAAAGATTTGCACCATTACCCTTCTCTCTAGGGATTCTAGTTATTCATATAGATCAACAATGTCCATGTTGTTTTCTTCCTCTTCTACTGCAAGCTCTAATGCTGCATTCATTTCTTGTTCATCTTCCTGGTTGAAAATTTTGAGCAATTCAACTGAATTCTCTTCTCCTTCTGTTGGGGAAAATGTCAATGTCTTCTCCTTCTCTTCTTCTTCTATGACAGTCAATGTTGGTTGTCCTTCTTCTTCTGCTGCACTTTCATCATGTGCACCTACCTCTACCTGGTTGTTTGGTAGGAATATATTGATCTCTCCAATAATCATAATGCTCCTCTGATATTCTTCTTGGATGGTGAGAGTGTTTAACTTCTCATCATGTTCATTCACATGGTTTGAAAATACACATGAATCTTCATCCCTCACCACTCCTTGCTGACATGAATTCACTTCTGAGATCTCAATACTTTCAGACAGTCTCATCTCCTTCTCCCTACCCACCTAGTAACTTGGGAATTTTCTGCTACCCACCTGGCATTATATGAGATCAATCAATCCCATATCATCGCCCACTTGGAAATCTAAACTTTCGGCACTACTCCTCTGACAGTATTCAATACCTCCACCTGGTCTCTTTCCATTGCCCACCTGGAAACTTGAAATTCCATTTCCGCCCACTTGGCAGTTTATGAGATCGTTATCTGATCTCTTCTCCTCCTTGTCACTGAGATTTCTCCCAGTTTCTGGTTCACAAATGTGAATCAGTTCCTCCTCTGTGTCACTGACATTTTCAATATGCCTCAACCACCTTCTCATCAACCTTCACTTTCCTCTGACCAACAATTTTTGAACAGGCCATTTCACCCTCTTCTTCATGGGCCATTCATACACCCAATTCGATTTTACATCCTGCCGCATTTTAAATGCAAGCTTCTCCATTCTTTCTCTTATCTCATTAAAATCCATATTCATCTATGGATTTCATTTCTACTTGTGGCCTTCTCTTCGACCACGCTCATGGCCTTCATTATCCATTTCCACCTTCTACTTTCCCTCCTGGAAATTCTATGGATCACTCTTCATCTGCGATCATCTCCATCTCCTCTCACATCTTACCCAACTGTTTAAAATTTTGTCGTTGCATCCATGCAACAACCTTCTCACAGATCGTCAGTACTCTGCTTCCTTCACCTTCCATCTATAGGTAAACTCCTTCTTGTGATACCACCTGATGTTATCAGGTCATATCGTTTGTCTGTTGTCTGTAAGAAAGGCTCGGTATTTTGATTAACTCCTTTGCCTACAAAAATCAATCATGTGCTTTGATACCATGTGATGGTATCAGAGTATCTCATGTCATCGTCTCGCCCTTTGCTTGTTGTTTGCAAGAAAAATTTCATCTTCTGGTACTACTCGATGTAGTCAAACCATCTCCTTCATCTCCTTCGCTTGAAGTCTACAGATGAAGATCAATCTTTGATACCACCTGATGCAGCCCACAGACTCCCCCGTAGGGCTATGTGACCTCCCATTCTAGGATCTCTGATTCTCAAGTAGAAAGACTCTCTAGAACCTTAAAGGTCCCCCTCTGTATCTAACCACAGGCCCCCTCAGCTTCTTGGTGCAAGTCTGAAAGAAACTCGCAACCTCCTCCTCCCTCTCTATGCGAAAACTCAAAGTGACGATGTTAGCTCCCTTTTGGATAATCCCTCTCTTGGTGTGACCTAGGGATATGACCACGTGATTGTGGATGCAGTCATAAGCAGTTTGGAGCTAAACCAATTTTGGGCCCGCAATGCTCCTCCAACCTACACGTGTCCTCTAGATGAAACCACGATTCAAATTGTGGCCCGCCTTCGATTCCTTAACCTCCTTACAATTTATGTCCCCGCAATGGCATGGGGTCGTCGATCTCACGATCTTGACGATAACGTCCAAATCGACACTTAAAATCTATGCCCTTCTTATCTACGGGCCAGATTATCTCTCCTTGAATCAACGATCGAGGTTATCTTCGCAATTTTGGACTCTGTGAGTTTGAAATATCAAACTCATCTCTCTTCCATACTCCAACCTTCCAGAATTAGCAATCTACGTACACTTATCCCATAAATCAACAGTTGTGCCTTCACCTCGGGTGGTTGACCTTTCAACCCAGATCAACAGTCCAATGGCCCCTTCTTGATCGACGGTCAAGATTTCCTTTGGGTCTTCGGACTTCTGAGATTTCAAATCTCAAACCTCTTTTTACCAATGACTTTTACCCAGAGTATAAGATATCTTGACGCGTGTCCTCCGATCCAACGATCGAGGATTACTTCGGGAGTTTACCCGGAGTTAACAGATTTGCGCCACATCTCCCTTAGATCTCACGGTCCATATCTTACCTTGGGATTTCGGTTCTTCGTGCTCCGATGATCTCAATTGTCAAACTGAAAACTCACTTTAGCTTTTCCCTAGAGTACAAGATCTATTGACAACTGTCTCCTCATAGATCAAGGACTCACAACTCTTTGACTCTTCTTGCTTCACGTGTTTCAAGTTTCAAGTTTCGCCTTCCTCCAGATCTTCTGAGTTGCTGACACGTACCCTCCTAGATTCAACGGTCCATATATGCTCTGGCTCTCTGGCTCTCCGCGCTCTAGGAGTTTCAAGTCTCAAACTTGCCTCATGCACTTGCGATATCTGATGGCTCACGCTCCTCTGGATCTAACAGTCCAGATCTCCCCTTCGTGTATCGGGGCTTCATGTTTCATGAAGTTGGAGCATCATTTACCTTCCTACTCTCGATCCTTGATATCCCAAAATTCTTCTTGGACAATCAATGGTCCAGATCTCTCCTCGATCGATGGCTGCGATCTTTTCGCAAGTTCTCACTTCATGAATTCTTACAAGTCTGTCCTTTAACTTCTCTAATGTGTGAGTCAGAAAAACGTTGATCGCTCTCCACACGTCCCTTTTGATGGATGATTACGATGATGACGGGATTTCATGACTTCGCAAAACCCTTTCTCATGTGCAACTCCAACGGGTTAACAATCATGCACGTTCCATTGGATCCAACCATTGTCAATCCATGCACTCAGATATGACGGCTAAGATCTGTTTCCCCTGTGCTCATTCCTCCTCTGCCTAGATGTATATCTAACGGTCCAACTTCTTCTCCACAACCGATTAGATGGTTTTTGTTTCTCCTCCTCCTGATCTTTAGACTTTATTCGACTTAGAATATTTTGTCAATGTTCGAAAGGTCTTGTCCTTTGAACTTCCTCCCACGAATCTAAATATTCTCAATCTCTCTTACTCTTCTAAACGCGTTATCTCTTCTGAGCTTATGGAATTAGAATAAGTCCGAATCCTACACACTCTCTGCGTTATCCCTTTTGAGATTGACCTCCCTTAAGGCTTTGATCTCCCACTCACACCTTTCATTCTCGAGATTTCTTCAAACTCAGAATCTGAAGGATTTCTTGAACAATAAATACTTCTCTCCCTCCTAGCATTCTTCTGCTCGATGCACTCCTTCCAGAGATTTTCCTCACAGAGTATTCATCAACTTTGTTTCTTGCTGAACTCAACCCAGAGTTCTTCTGTGCACACTTGCACTGGCTCAATTCCCACCTAGAAGATCTATACAGGGTCCTCAGTAACTCTGGTTCTATTTAAACTCGATAAAGAGTTCTTCTCGTGCACTCCTTGCACTTCTTTTGATGAAGGTTCAATGATATCCTTCCTGAGATTTCCCTTGAGGTTAAATCTCTGTTAGCACACTCTTTGTATACTGTGTGCATTCCTTGCACTCGGAAACTCAAAGACAAGAAACAATTGAAAATCATGCAATACTTCACCAATTAAGCATTCAAACCATAAAAATGCATAAAAACGTATAAACACATAAACACACGATATGCAAGAAAAATTGCTTTTCTATTATCTCTCTGTGTCTATACAGATCATTTACAAAAATTGGACTGTAACAAAGTCCTAGTTCTCTTAAGATCTCTCTCTTAGAACTATTTTTCCTCCTAAGGCCTCTCTACCCAGACCTCTCTATCATTGTTTGTCTATCTGAAACATGATACAAGATATCCTTACAAAAGAGGGGCTCTGCAATGGCACGCGATCTTTGATCTCATGATCTTGACGATAGCTTCCAAATCGATGCTTCAAATCTACGCCCTTCTTATCTACAGGCCAGATCGGCTCTCTGTGCTTCACATGTTTCAAGTTTCAACTTTCTCCTTCCTCCAGATCTTCTGAGATGTTGACGCGTACCCTCATGGATTCAATGGTCCAGATATGCACCGGTTCTCCGGCTCTCCGTTCTCCGGGAGTTTCACGTCTCAAACTTGCCTCCTTATGCGCTTGCGATATCTGACGACTCACGCTCCTCTAGATATAATGGTCCAGATCTCCCCTTCGCGTATCAGGGCTTCGTGTTTCACAAAGTTGGAGGATCATTTACCTTCCTGCTCTCGATCCCCGATATCCTAAAATTCTCCCTGGACAATCGACGGTCCAGATCTCTCCTCGATCGACGACTGCGATCGTTTCGCGAGTTCGCACTTTGTGAATTCTCATAATTTTGTCCTTTAACTTCTCTGATGTGCGAGTGAGCGAAACGTTGATCTCTCTCCACGCGTCCCTTCTGATGGACGGTTATGATGATGTCGGGATTTCATGAATTCACAAAACCCTTTCTCCTATGCAACTCCAAAGGGTTAACACTCATGCACATTCCATTGGATCCAATGAATGTCGATCCATGCACTCATATTTGACGGCTAAGATCTGGTTCCCTTGCGCTCGTTCCTCCTTTGCATGGACGTAGATCTAATGGTCCATCTTCTTCTCCAAAACCGATCAAACATTTTTTTTTCTCCTCCTCATGATATTTAGACTTTCTTCGACTTAGAATATTTTGTCAATGTTCGAAAGGTCTTAGCCTTTGAACTTCCTCCCGCGAATCTGACTATTCTGGATCTCGCTTACGCTTCTAAAAGAATTATCTCTTCCGAGCTTATGGACTTAGAATAAGTCTGACTCCTACACACTGTTTTCGTTATCCCTTCTAAGTTTGACCTCCTTGAAGGTTTCGATCTCCGACACACACCTTGCATTCTTAGGATTTCTTCAAACTCATAATATGAAGGATTTCTTGAACAAGAAATACTTCTCTCCCTCCTGGCCTTCTTCTTCTCAATGGACTCCTTGTAGATATTTTCGTCATAGAGTATTCAATAACTCAGTTTCTTGTTAAACTCAACTCAGAGTTCTTTTGTGCACACTTGCACTGGCTCAATTCCCACCTGGCAGAGCTCTACAGGGTCCTCAATAACTCTGGTTCTATTTGAACTCAATAAAGAGTTCTTCCCGTGCACTCCTTGCACTTCTTCTGATGAAGGTTCAACGATATCCCTCCTGATATTTCCCTTGAGGTTAAACCTATATCAATGCACTCTTTGCTAATTGTGTGCATTCCTTGCACTTAGAAACTCAAAGATGAGAAACAATTGAAACTCATGCAAACTTCACCAATTAATCATTCAAACCATAAAAATGCATAAAACGTATAAACACATAAACACACGATATGAAAGAAACTACTTTTCTATTATCTTTGTGTGTTTATACAAATGATTTACAAAAATTGGACTCTAACAAAGTCCCAGTTCTCTCAATATCTCTCTCTTGGAACTATTTTTCCTCTTAAGGCCTCTCTACCCAAGCCTCTCTATCATTCTCTGCCTATCTGAAATCTGATACAAGATCTCCTTACTAAAAAGGGGCTCTGCGAGCTCTTCCTCTCTCACCTAACCTCATCTATTACATTCAAGTTTCATAAATGTTTACCCAAACCTGACTATGATCTGGGTCTGGTACAAGAAACCCTTTAAGACAATCCAACCACTACGTTTACAAAGGTATGGCCTGGCATTTACAGACTTACAACATGAAAATCCGTATAGGATTATTTCAAATTTAAAAATGGGAGGATTAATGCCTCTCCCTTTCTCCATTGTGTGTTTGTGTGCTAGCGTGTTGGCATTTTTTCTGAGGTGGAGTGATGCTCCTGCATCAATGAACCATGAATTCCTTCGATAAATTCTCCTCACCACCCTGTTTATTTTCACCCCTTAACCCAACACCCAAAATTTAATTCCAAATAAATCACTTATGGAATTAAAGCATAGTTGAGTAATCAACTAAACATGCAGTGGAAGCATAAACAAGGAAACAAAAAATATCCCACACAAGACACCATTATTTCTAGGTATGAACCCCTAGAAAAATCCCAGAGGGTAAACTAATACTTAGATACTTTTATTAAGGTCAAATTAGGGCACTCGTAACATGGCGCACTAACTTGTAGGGATGATTTTAGGGTCTAAATTTCGCTCTTGGGATAATTTTCCATGGTTTTTCCCCAAAAAATATTCTTTATTCTAAAAATGATTCACCAAAATTCTATAGGATAAAATTATTTTACCTTAAAAATCGCGAAACGTTTATACAAACTATATAAAATCCTTAGAAATTTGAATATTTTTACAAAAATAATGCCAAACATTTTCTAGTTGGGATATGAAGGATTAGTAAGATTCGCGAAGGTTTATACATTTAAAAATAAATTTCCATCCTTAAAATCATCCCTGGCACTAAGAGAAATACAACTACATACAAACTTGGAAAAATATTTTTTGTTATACGACCCAAATCTGGCATGTTTTTCTAGGTGTAAATTCCTTCCCTTTGTCACTCCCATGTACACATGCCTGTCTCCACTCGCACCCGTGTACATGTATGGAAAATTCCATACGACGCTACACTTTCCTCTATCTTCTATTAGCTAAAATCTACCCGTAGTTGCCTTTGTTCTCTCCTCTCCTTGACCTGTATGATCTCTAGATAGAATTCCTTCTCCACCTATCCAGGATCTTGAATCACATCCTTCATGATCCAACCTTCTCTATGTCAACACTTGGATGAAATATCTTGATCCAATCAATGATATCTCCTCACTCTTGTGTGAGTATAAGCCCTTCTTTTCTTCAACACTCTCAACCTCAACCGACTCCAAAAAAGAAAAATTCCATGTTTGCTTCTCTATATGAAATTCCCTCCTTGATCTCTCATCAAAGTTTTGACCTTGATCTCTCAACAAAATCCCTACCTTTGTATCTCACTAAATTTCTCTCACAAGAGTATCTCACACAATCCCATTGACCTTGGCATCTCACTAAAAGGTCCCTTGACCTTGTCATCTCATCAAAGTCCCTTGATCTTGGCATCAAACCAAATATTTTGACCTTGATCTTTCATCAGAGTATATTACCTTGGTATCTAACCAAAGTATACCAAAGGTGTCTCCTCTTTTACACTAGCCTTTCTTTTATAAGATGGAGTTATGACCTAACCCTAATCTCCAAAGTGATTGATGGATAAAATTATTTCTCATCGCACTTAATATCAGTGGTTATTATTTAATTCATTAATTCTAATTAAAGAATTTTCCATAAATAAAACTCAACCCACTAATAAAATCACTTTACTTTAATTAAAGTCTCACACTTAGAAGACTCATGATGACTTCCAAATGCTAGACACATGCCAATGTGGAACTACCTGTCCAATGTTACATGCATGAAAACTCTCTCTTAGCGAGGAAGGTATTTCTACCACATTAATGTGGTTTTGTCTTCACTATCATATATGCTACCATGGTTGATCTCCAATCTACATGATTGGTTTCTCCCTATGAACACAAAAGTTATCCCTGCCATCTTGCTTGAACCTGTCAACAAAGACTTCCCTCTGACAATGCTCATAGAATCCTCATGTTCCTGAGCATCCTACATGGTCATCTCGAACCATGAATCCCCCTTGATAGACTTGGAAGGTTGCTTCCCACCAAAACCTAAAGGCTAACTCCCTTTGAGCTACTCAACCTTTAGAGCCTCTCTCTCCTTGTCCTCTATCACTGACATTGATCGATGATCCAAGATACCCTTGGATCCTTTTACAGGATCCCATCCTAGGATAATGGTTCACCTGAGGAATACAAATCAACAAATATCCAAGCCCTACAAACCTCACGCCCAATCCTTCGATCTTGCTGGTTCGTTGCTATCTCCCTTGTTGCCCCTTTTCTCCTTTCCTTGAACCCTTCCCTACACACTTGTTTGATACATCTATGAGTCACTGACTCCAATATGTCTACCATCCTCTGATATCTAGATGAACATCCTTGTTCACCTATTTGACATCTCCTTGAATCATTACCCTTCGTGGCTCAATTACTTAAGTAAAAGTCGTTCTTTTCTACAAAGTGGATGACTCAGGCACATGATTAAAAGCCTTTCTCTACTCCTATGTTTTCTCATGTGGATTACATATCTATATGGAAGTCCTTCGTCACCTATACAGGATCTCCTTGCTGGTTGCCCGAACTCCTACCACTACTCAACAAACTACCCAATAGAAATTTTATACTAAAACTACCTCTGTATTATTGTAATGTTCTTGACTTGGCTAGTCTAGGAAACGTTGCTAATGTGTGTGTAGGATCAAAGGTTTACATCATATAAATGATCGTACAAATAAAAAACACGACAAAGGACTGCAAAGTTTGTATTATGATATCTCTGTGGATTACAAAATGACCGAATGCGGCTGAATAAACTGACAATACTCAACTAGATCAACAGACAAAGGATCTTAGTCAGAATACAAATAAGCAACTACGGATAAATAAAATAACAACACTCGGCTAGATCAAAAGACGAAAGGATCTTAGACGGAATACAAATAAGCAACTAAAAGATAATACTTGGAATATGGGAGCATTGCAGAATCAATGAAGAATGATGGAAGACCTGGATGATCTTCTCGGTTACCAGGGTGTGTCTTTCAACACCGAAATCAACCAAATGGTGTCTTCCTCCTGGAATACACTGAACTATCTATCCTGAGATGTGCCTCTTCTCCTCAATGACAAGTCATAATCTGCATAATGATGAATTAGGTCGTTGACCCTTCCTTTATAGCTTTTCAAAACCCTAAATCATGCTGAAACCCTAATTCACTGTGGACTTCCAAAACCCTAAATCACTGCTGAAACCTTAATTCACTATTGACTTCTATTTTTAGCTCATAATGACTTAAAAGCGCTTTTAACCCTTTTTAGCTCAATGTCACTTTTCGAATATAACACATGTGACTGGAGTGAACTCTAGTAACCTTGTTTACCCCTCTTTGGCCCTGGCTATAGTCTAATGGGGTGGTTTAGGCCATTAAGCCTCCTCTCTGGAGCTCCTATTTGGAAAGGGACATTACAGTCCTCCCTTCCTGAAATTGTTTGTCCTCAAGCAATACTAGTCCAGGGTGATGCAACACCTGCTCGCTCTCCCAAGTAGCGTCCTCTACTAAAAGCCCTCTCCATATGATCAAACACTCTCTGATGACCATGATCCTCAGTTTCACCTCCTGGAACTCCAAAACCTCCTCCGAAACCAACTCCAACTGTCCCTCCTCATCCAATGGGGGAAGCTCCTCTGATGTGCTAATGAATTGTCCCACTGCCTTTTTGAGGCAAGACACATGGAACACATTATGAATATTTATCCCTTTTGGAAGATGTAGCTCGTAAGAAACCTCGCCTACTCGATACATGATCCTGTAAGGACCATAAAATCTGGGTTTGAGCTTCTCGGCCCCACTCTTCTTTAGAGATGACTGTCTGTAGGGTTGGATTCTCAAGAAAACCAAATCTCCAACCTCAAAGCTGCGCTCTATCCTATGTCTATCCGCACTTATCTTCTGTCAGTTTTTCACTGTCTGCAAGTTCTCTTTCAACAACTTGAGGATCTCTTGACTCTCTATGATCCAATCCTTGGCCTTGGGAGCTCTTCTCTCCTCGAAGACCAAGTCTACCAAAGTGGGAGCATCATATCCGTACAGTGCTCAGAAGGGTGTCATACCAATGGACATGTGGAAGGTGGTGTTGTAGCAATGTTCTCCTAAATGTAACCACTTTACCCACGTTCTCTATTGTCCTCCTACATAGTTCCTCAAATACCCTCCAACCCACTTGTTGAAAATATCGGTCTTCCCATCTGTCTGAGGGTGATAGATGGTGCTAGGTGTCAAATTTGTCCCCACCAACCGAAACAACTCTCTCCAAAATGTCCCTATGAACCAACTGTCCCTGTCACTGACGATGTTCTTCGGCAACCCATGTAGTCTGAAGACCTCCCTGAAGAAAATCTTGACTACCTAAACTGCATTGTACTATGTTGGTATGGCATAGAAGTGAGAAAATTTGATCAATCTGTCGAACACTACATAGATACAGTCCTTACCCAGGACCTTGGGTAGACCAGTGATGAAGTCCATAGATATACTCTCCCATTTCTGCTCTGGAATGGGGAGTGGATGAAGTAGCCATGTTGGAAGAGCATTCTCTGACTTGTTCTGCTAGCAAGTCACACACTCATTGATGTGTCTCATAATGTCTTGCTTGAGGCCCTTCCATGAGAACCTCCCTCTAATCTGTCTGTAGGTTTTGAAGAACCCCTGATGGCCTGCTAGAGGTGAATCATGAACTGCGGTGAGGATCTTCTTCTTAAGCCCTGAATCTGGCACCAAGTAGACTCTATCCTTGTAAAATATGACATAATCAATGACCCTATACCGATCATCCTGTATCTGCCCATCCATCACCTCACAAGCGAACTTGTTCTTGGAATATTCCACTAACAAGTTGGATTTCCAATCTGCTAAAATCTCCATCAAAGAACATGGCGCAGGTCTCCTCGATAGTGCATTGGCCACAATGTTCTTCTTCCCCTTGACATACTCTATGTCAAAGTCGAATTCCTATACCTTCGTCACCCATTTCTGTTGGCACTCACTGAGGTCCTTCTGCACAAGGAAATACTTCAAACTGTTGTGATCAGTCTTGACCAAGAATTTGCTGCCCACCAAATATTGTATCAACTTGGTCAAGGCATGCATGATTGCCAACATTTCCTTGTCATAAATGAAGTACAACCTCTCAGGTTGACTAAGATTCCGGCTCTCGAATACAATGGGGTGTCCTCCCTGCATCAAAATTGCACCGATCCCTTACCGGATGCGTCACACTCTAGTACAAATGGCAAAGTGAAGTCTGGTAGTGCCAACACTGGACAAGTGCCCATGAATTCCTTCATGTGATCAAAGGATTCTTGTGATTTCTCGGTCCATATGAAGGCGCCATTCTTGGTAAGATCTGTCAGCGGTGCTCCAAGCTGAGAAAAACCCCGAATGAACCGCCTATAATAGCTGCACACCCCAAAGAAGCTCCTCAATTCTGTCACGTTCTTGAGTGTTGGCCAATCTAGAATGGCCCTGATATTCTCTTAGTGCACCTGTACCCCCTGTGCACTAATGATGTGGCCTAAGTAAAGAAGTTCTGTCATACCGAACTCACACTTGAACTCTTTGGCATATAATGACTCTACTTCCATGATGCTCAATACCTCATCCAGGTGCCTCATATGCTCTTTCCATGACCGGCTATAGATCAAGATGTCATCGAAGAAAACCAAGAATGATTTCCTTAACTGATCCCTGAATATATGGTTCATGCAAGACTGGAATGTAGCGGGTGCATTGGTTAGCCCAAATGGCATAACCAGGAACTTGAAGTGCCCAAAATGACATCGAAATGTCGTCTTCTCTATGTCCTGATCTCGGATGCTGATCTGATGATATCCATAGCATAGATCAATTTTTGAGAAGAAAACTACCCCATGCAGTTCATCCATCAACTCGTCAATACGTGGGATAGGGTATAAGTTCTTGATGGTTTTCTTGTTCAAGGCTCGGTAATCAATGCACATCCTCATGGTGCCATCCTTCTTCAAAACTAAGACAACTGAAGAAGAAAATGGGTTACTGGTCGGTCTAATGTGTCCCATCACTAGCAATTCCTTGATTTCCTTCTCTATCTCATCCTTGAACCTCCTAGGATGACGATAAGGGGGGGTGATCATAGGTTTGGCCCCCTTCTCCAACTCAATGGTGTGCGCAAACCCCTTGTCAGGTGGTCTCCCTGGTGGAATTGCCTCAAAGACCTGTTGATGTCGTCCCAATAAATTCTTGATCTCTGTATGGTATTGTTGTCGACCTTTTGAATCCTTCTGAGTAGTGATCAAGCATTCTACGACATATGCTACCTCCCCATGTCTAAATATTCTCTCCATCCTCTTCGCTGAAACTATCCTAGGTGCTCCTGTCGACATACCTCTTAGAACAACCTTCTTCCTATCTTGATCTCTGAATCCCATTTCCAAGGTTTGGTAGTTGGTAGTGATTTTTCCCAAGGTAATCATCCACTGAACTCCTAACATCACATCTGTATCTGATAGGTCAACCACATAAAATGTGTCTCTCACTGTGTAGTTGCCTAACTTCATCTCTAAGTTTGGAATTCTGTCTAGACACTCCACTGTGTGGCCATCTTCTACCGCAACATCAAACCCCTCAAACTCCTCTGTTTGAAGTGCCTGTCTCGATACTAGTAAAGCGTCGATGAAGTTGTGGGTGGCCCCACAATCTATCAGGGTGATTTCCCATTGCCCCTAAATAATCCCTCTGATGCGGAGGATATCATACCTGGGAACACCGAAAAGGGTCGCTATGACATCTCCCTTTGTTGGTTTCCTCCTGTTAGCCTGTTCTGGCGGTTGTGGGACTATTGGAGGATGGGATCCTACCAGTGTCGGTGGTCTATGGGGAGGTTGCTCCTCTGCTGGTGCTAACTCCTCCTATGAACTAGTGGATCCACTATCCTGCTCCTCCTCCTCACTATCCACGTTGTCTACTGCTACCTCAATATGCTACCTCAATATAATGAATCTCTCCTTTGCCCATGCACCTGTGGCCTGGGACCCAAGGATCTCTGCAACTGAAGAAAAGATTCTTCCTCATAAGCTCTCGCCTAGTCTCATCATCCAACTTCTCCTTGCCCTTCCATTCTCTCTGGAATGGCTTCCTATCTTGATCCCTCTGGGGCACAAATGGTTTGGAGAAAGTTTTAGTCTTTGGCATTGAGTCTGCCAGATCTCGAGTGCGAAGGATAGAATCCTGCAAAGTGGGAGGTCTGTATGCCTTAACCCATCCTCTCAAAGGCTCTGTGAGTCCTTCTGTGAATAACATGATTAGCCTGGGCTCTGATATATCTGTTACTGCCACGGCTACCCGCTGAAACTCTGTGATGAATTCCTCTACTGTGCCAGTTTGTTGCAACTTGGCTAGATCCCTGAAGTGTATCTCAGGATCCTTCCTGTCAAACCTGTCCATGAGCCTATCTCTAAACTCCCTATAGGAGGTGATGCGATTATGACCCAATGTCACCAGTCCATGATACCACCACTCGTGTGCCTCACCCTCCAAGTGTAAGGTTGTGAAACTGATGGCCTCTGTCTCGGTCATCTGGTTGAGCTTGTAATATGTGTCTAGCTTCTATACCCAATCTCTGGCGGTGTATTTGGACGATCCGTCGAAAGAAGGGATGGTGAGTTTCCCAACTTTTTGGATGAAATCGAGGTTATGCTCCAACTGTTGTTGTGGTCCTCCCCTTTGTGGCTCTCTGGGGCGGTTCCTGAGTCTGACTCCACAGTACTCGACTAAGGTCATGTCCTGATGGAAGCCACGAACTAATGCTGCGTACTCCCTCCTATACTTTGCAATGTCGTCGACATGAGTGGGTGGCCTCTATGCTATTGGTGGCGGTGCTGCTATTGGGGCTGCCCTCTGGAAATTGGGAAACAAGGGTCTGGGAATCCTACTCACAGAGGTGTATGTGTGAGAGGGTGACTGGGGTCTACTGTCTGCTCCCGAGTTCCTCTGTGTTGCATGTGGGACTTGTGTATCTGGGGTGCCCACTCTAGCCAATCTATCAACCACCTGTGCCAAGGACTGAGACATGGTCCGTTGACTAGCTAACATACCATTGATAACCTACATGAAATATGCCTCTGGATCTATGGGGGCCTTGCCACTGCCCTCTGGTCGCTCATATATGTCTCAAAGTATCCTTTCTTCCTCGCGCTCAGCGTCACTCTCTTCCCTTCTCTCTGCTTCTCTGTGTGTCGCTTCCTCTTCCTCTGAGCTAGGAGGAAAAGGGGAAAAATCAGGCCTATGCCTTCTTTCCTGATGCCTATTGTAAGTGACATATTTGTCACCTACGTGTTCACGACCCTTTGGGTCTTCTGCTGCACTCATTGTCTTTAGTCACAGGCTGGCAGGACTAAAGCTTTGATACCACTGTAATGTTCCTGACTTGGCTAGTCTAGGAAACACTGCTAATGTGTGTGTAGGATCAAAGGTTTACAACATATAAATGATCATACAAATAATAAACGCGACAAAGGACTACAAAGTTTGTATTATGATATATCTGTGGATTACAAAATGGCCGAATGCAGATGAATAAACTGACAATACTCGACTAGATTAACAGACAAAGGATCTTAGCCAGAATACAAATAAGCAACTCCGACTGAATAAAATAACAACACTCGGCTAGATCAAAAGACGAAAGCATCTTAGCCGGAATACAAATAAGAAACTAAAAGATAATACCCGGAATATGGGAGCACTGCAGAATCAATGAAGAATGATGGAAGACCTGGATGATCTTCCCGGTGACTAGGGTGTGTCTTTCAACACCGAAATCAACCAACTGGTTTCTTCCTCCTGGAATACACTGAAATATCTCTCCTGAGATGCGCCTCTTCTCCTCAATGACAAGTGATAATCTGCATAATGATGAATTAGGTCGCTGACCCTTCCTTTATAGCTTTCCAAAACCCTAAGTCATGCTGAAACCCTAATTCAATGTTGACTTCCAAAACCCTAAATCACTGCGGAAACCCTAATTCACTATTGACTTCTATTTTTAGCTCATAATGAATTAAAAGCACTGTTAACCCTTTTTATCTCAATGTCACTTTCCGAATATAACACTTGTGACTGGAGTGACCTCTATTAACCCTGTTTACCCCTCTTTGGCCTCGGCTATAGTGTAACGGGGTGGTTTAGACCATTAATCCTCCTCTCTAGAGCTCCTATTTGGAAAGGGACATTACAATTGTCTTGTATGTGCCTGTCACAACTCAACCTACATATGTACATTCTTTACCTTATTGATTCCCATATATGTGTGTGTGTGTGATCACTGCACCCCACTTATACGCACGTGTATCTAAAAGGAACCACATATGTACATGTTTGTTCCTTCGATGACACATGTATAACTCTGTAAACCTGCAAAACCAAGTTTTACCTATGAACAATTGTTTCCCAAAAATCCATCCTTCAATTTCCACCTGTTGGTTTATATATTTGCTAAGATTTCCTGTAGATCTGACATACATACTACAAAATATAGTGTATCTATGATTAATTGTTCAAGCACCCACCTTCACACTCCGTATCCCATACACTCATTGCTATAACCCTAGATCTGAACTTTATCTCTCCCTTGGTCACTCAGATCTCATAGATCTGCCATTGTGAATCCTAAGATAAGCTCCCTCTCAGAGAGACATGCTATGATGCCATGTTGATTTTCACACCTTAACCCAACACCCGACATTTAATTCCAAATAAATCACTTATTGAATTAAAGAACAACTGAGTAATCAACTAAACATGTAGGAGGAGCATAAACAAGGAAACCAAAAATATTGTACACAAGACACCAATATTTTCGGATATAAAACGATGGAAAAACCTCGGAGGGAAAACCAATACTTAGATTATTTTATTAATATCAAATCAATACTTAGATTATTTTATTAATGTCAAATAAGGTCTCCCATAACAAGGATAATGGCCCACTGAGAAAAACACAATTATAGACAAACCTTGCAAAATATGCTATGGCGTACGATCCAGATCTGACATGTTTTTAGAGGTGTATGTGTCTTCCCTTTGTCACACCCGCATATACGTGTCTGTCTCCATTGGTTCCCACATTCATGTACAATAATATTGTATGGAAACTTTCGTACAACACTACTCTTTCCTCTGGCTTCTATCAGTTGAAACCCACCTGTGACTACCTTTGTTCTCTCTTCTCCTTGACCTGCATGATATCTAGATGGAATTCCTTCTCCACCTATCCAGGATGTTGAATCACAGTCCTCCATGATCCAACTTTCTCTGCATCTTGGACGAAATATCTTCACCCAATTAGTGAGATCTTCTCACTCTTGTGTAAGAAAAAGTCCTTTTCTTCTACACTCTCAACCTCAACCGAATCCACAAAAGAAAAAGTCCTTCTTTGCTTTTTTGTGTAAAAGTCCCACCTTGACCTCTCATCAAAGTTCTCACCTTGATTTCTCACCAAAGGCCCTACCTTGGTATCTCACCAAAGTTCTCTCACAAGGTTATATCACACAAGTCCATTAGCCTTGACATGTCACGAAAAGGTCCCATGACCTTGGAATATCACCAAAGTCCCTTGATCTTGGCATCTCACCAAAGATCTCGAACTTGGCATCACACCAAATGCTTCAACCTTGATCTCTCATCAAAGTATTTGACCTTGTGTTGATGGGCGAAACAGTCCATCCGTCAACTGGAAGAGTGGAACCGGTCCGGGGTTCTCTAAATAACCCAATCCGTTTGGAATGAACCACCCTGATGAGTTTAACGGCTCCGTGGGCTGCTCTAAGGTCTCCTAAAGAAACCAAAGAGAAAAGTTGATCTGAGCTAAGAGATTTAAACTAAGGAAGCTAGAAACTAATAAAACAAACTAAAACAAACTAACTAACTAATTAAAAGAAATTAAACTAAAATAAAGGAAACTAGAAACTAATAAAACAAACAGAGGAACTAATATACTAAACTATAAACTATTCTAACTATTCTATCTACAAACTACTAACTATTCTTATAATAACTCAAATCAACTATCTAATTATCAAGTTAATTACAGTTTATTCACAAATATACATTACATACAATTTACAGATTTGAATAAACCTGTGAAACCGATTTGCTTGTTGTCCCAAGACATCGAAGATAACTCTTTTTGATTTTATAATTTATGAATAAAAAGGTAAACTAACTGAAATTAAAACAAATCAAAATTATATCTATATTAAACTACTTAATAAAAGAAGCAAACTAAATATTAATTGACCTGGAAACGCTCCAAGTCTGTCTTGCGCGAGATGACTTCTAAGCTGATTGGAGGAGGGAAACTCACACCAGTTAGGCCCTTAAGCTTCTCGGAAACGATCAGCTATAATGCTTCCTGAAGTATTATTACAGGACAAACAAGACATAAAAGATTATCATAACAATTT
>ML801058.1:381180-419979 GCA_009831015.1 Picea engelmannii
TGCATTACCTGCATCTATGAATTTACATAATGTGTTTCATGTTTTACTGCTTAAGAAATATGTACCTGATGCTAATCATGTTATCGATTGGACTGTGATTCAGGTGGATCCAGAAGGTGTCCTGCAAGTGCATCCTGTGCGTATATTGGACAGGAAAAGCAAACAGCTCCAGAATCGAGCTATAGGGCTTGTAAAGGTCCAGTGGACCTGGTATCGTCCTGAAGACGCGACATGGGAGCATGAAGAAGTAATGCGGGCAGAGTACCCGCATCTTTTTGAAAATTTTGAAAGACTTGCAGATACAGTGTAAGTTGCACTGAGGACAATGCAAAAATAAGGGGAGGGGGATTGTAGTGTCCCCAAGGCCGAGCCCCATTACAGATCATGATATATGCAATGAATTGTAAATGTTTTCTATAGGATGGTGAGCCAAGTTTTGTATAAGCTGGAAGGCTTATGTGTTTGTTAGGCCAGGAAGCCTAAGTGTTTGAGGGCCAGGAGCCTGCTGTTGTACTTTAATGTATGCAGAATAATCAATAAAATATAAACACCGCCAGGTGCAGACCGACCACGATGAATGAGTGAAGGGCGACTGAGCATCCACAAAGTGGGAAAGGAACTAGGGGCTGGAAGGTGGGAAAGGGGCTGAGTGTTGAGCCTAGGGGCTTAGGCCTGGAATAATATTTTAATATTATTTCCTAAAAAAAAGCCATGTGCATATTATTTTATCCTAATCTCCTAGCAAAAAGGAAAGGCGTGTACAGGGAGGCATGCGGATGGAACACATGCAGTTCCCAGGGTGACAAATGTCCACCCTGACGCATGCAAATAAAACAAGAAGGAACAGCCGTGGGGGGGGAATCTCTCGCATTCCATTCGACCCGACTACCCTGAGCAGGAGCCGTAGGAGCCAGTCTGCAAGAGACCTCATGTATGTCTGTTACAAAGAGGAAACCTATGTTGGGTGCTGAAGAATGCGTGTTTACCCTTGTTCAGAGCCGTGGAGTCTGTCTGTGAGAGAAAACCAGTGTGTGCATTCTCTGAACGCCATGTCCATGTCAATTTCGGGGAAGAGTCTCTATTTACCCAGGAAAAGCTGAGTGATCTTGTGCGTGGAGCCCTATTCTGAAATATTGACTGTGAGAACATCTTGTGACTGCTGAACCGGTTCTTGGGAAGCCTGTGTCCATTTTCCCTGTGTTTGTTGTGGCACACAGTTTTGGACTGCGTGAGGCTTGTTGGCCTGTGAGCGACTCCCTCCAGGTGAGAGAGTGCGCAGAGGAAGGAGAGAGCTCTTGGAAGGAACCCTGTAGATGCCACAGAAACCAGAGACTTCTGGTCCATTCTGTTCCTGTAACCCAAGGTAAGGGAGACTGGCAGCCGAAGGACTGTCCAGGTGATAGAGAAGGTTCACTCTCCTGGGGTGGAACAAGCATGTGGGGAATGAGAGTCTGTGGGCAGTGAGCNTCAGTCCTAGCTCGAGGGTGACCCACTGTTGAGTTGAGGAGCAGTGCGTTCTACATCTGGGAGGTTCATGGAAGGCCTGCATTTGGTTGGTGGATTTCTCCACTGTCACAAGATAAGTGTTTAATTATATTTTTACCACATTTTATCATGACTACTGGATATGTTATCATGTTTTCCACTGTGTAAATGAATTGTTGTTGAAAGCTATGGATTGTCTAATTATAACAGTAACTATATGTTTATTCTGAGAATTAAAATGTATCTCTTTGCTATTACGCATGTGATTATACAATTCTGTATGTTTTATGTTAAAGTCCATGTACATATTGGTTAGCGAGAGGCTTGAAAGTCTCGGTAGTGAAAAGTGACACTACATCCAAGATCTGTCATCTCAAACTCAACAATCATATGTGACTTAAACTTTTAAAATAACTCAGCATTGTTCCATGTGTAGATCAAATCATCAACATAAAGTGAAACAATCAGATTATCCTGACCTGACTGAAAAATATAAAGATTGGGCTCAGATAAATTTTTGACTAAGCCATGATATTGGAAGTATTTATCAATTCTTAAATACCAAGCCCTTGGTGCTTGTTTAATACCATATACAGCCTTCAACTTGTAAACTTTATCTTCTTTACCTGGAACTTCAAAATATTCAGGACGCTCCACATAAATTTCTTTATCCACATAACCATTCAATAAAGATGACTTAACACCCATTTGAAAAATTGTCCATTTATACTAAGCAACTAATGCAAGAACCATCCTGATTGTATCCAACTTTGCCACTAGGGAAAATTTCTCAGTATAATCAATTCCTTCTCTGTGTGCATAACCTTTTGCAATTAAACGAGCCTTATACTTATCAATTGTGCCATCTAATTTATAATTAGGTTTATAAACCCATTTAGTACCAATCACCTCTTTACCTTTTGGTAAGTTCACCAAATCCCATGTATCATTTATCACCAAAGAATTCAACTCTTCTTCCATAGCTTCATTCCATTCTTTCTTTCTTGATGCTTCTGCATAAGTTTGTGGTTCATCCATCTTCATTATCTATGTCATAAGTGCATAATTCACAAGATTACTTTGGGATCTAGTAATCCTTCTTTCAAAGTGTTAATATAACATATTGTTTTATGAATGACTTCTTTCAAAACACTTAAGTTTCTTCTTAACTTCATCTTCCTTTACTGACTTGGAATGTGATTCATCACCAATAGTAATTGTATCTTCTTTTGATTTCAAATGTACAAGTTCTGACTAATGAATTCTCTGCTCATCAAATACAAAATTTCTTCTTATTATTACTTTCTTTGCTTGAGGATCAAACAACCTTTAACCAATGAAAATACAATTCACACTTTTATCATCCAATTTGCTTCTCTTTTCCTTCAGAACATGTGCATATGCAATGCAACCAAAAACTTTCATATGTGAAACACTTGGTTTATGTCTCGACCATGCTTCTTTGGGAGTCAAATTCAACACTGCCTTTGTAGGAAATTTATTAATAATGTATACTAATGTGTGTATTTCTTCAGCCCAAAATTCATTACCAAGTGACTTAGCCTTTAACATGCTCCTAGCCATCTCAACTATGGTTCTTTTTTTTCTCTCCGCCACTCCATTATGTTGAGGAGAGTATGAATTGGTAAACTCTCTCTTTATACCATTATTCCTACAATAATTCAAGAATTCATTTGACATGTATTCTCCCCCATTAACTATTCTTAGGGTGAGAATATTAAAACCACTTTTGTTTTCAGCCAATGCTTTGAACTCAAGAAAATGAGAAAACACTTCAGATTTCTGCTGCAAAAAATAGACCCAAGTCTTCCTTGAAAAATCATCAATGAAAGTGAGAAAATAATGAGTCTTTCCAAAAGACATTGTCTCCATTGGACCACACAAATTTGAATGCACCAACGCTAGATGTTCACTAGACTTCCAAGTTCTATTTGAGAAACTTTCCCTGTGATGTTTCCCAAAAATACATCCTTCACACACTTCATCACCATTCTTAATATAAGGAAGACCATTCACCATATTCTTCTTTCGAAGCAACACCAAACTCTGGAAATTTAAATTTCCCATTCTTAAATTCCAAATCATGTTGTTCATCTCTTCTATTTCATTCAAACTTTGTGAATTACTTGAATCAAAAGAAAGCTTGAAAATTCTATCTTCAGTCATTTCTCCTTTTTCCACAACTGCATTGTGATTCAACTTATCCATGATTAAACACTCATTGTTATCAAATACTAACTTATAATTATTCTCCATCATCTATCCTACATAAATTAGATTCTTCTTTAAAGTTGGTGTCAACAATGTGCCATCAATAAACTTCTTCTTTCCATGCAATGCTAGAATTGCAGTTGTGCCTTTCCCTTTAACTTCTGAAACTCTATCATCACCAAATACAAATTTACCAGAATAGTTGACATTAATTCTAGTAAAAAACTCCTCTTGAGATGTCATATGAGTTGAAAATCCCGAATCAATATACCATGCTTCACTTTATTCATTATGTGCCATGAAACTTGATATGAATAACTTCTCATTTCTGGTTTCTTCTACAACTATATTAGCACCTTTATTTTCCATATCTCTCATTTTTGCATAACAATTTCTTTCAGGATGACCATATTTATGACAATAATGACACTATGGGCCTTGTCGTTCTTGAGATCCTTCTCTTACTCTTCCTCTTCCACGAAAACCGTCTCTGCTTTGTCCTCTGAATTGACTTGAACTTCCTCTAAACTGACTTGGACTTCTTCCTCTTCCTCTTGAAGTAAATGCATTTCCTTGATAATTTTGTGATTGTTGTGGATTTCTATTATGACTCTGATTTTGATATTGACTTCTAACTCTTCCTCTTCCTCTATGCCTTGTTGAAAAAGCATGCTCCACTTCTCCAGTTGGTTGATTTTCTTCAACAGCAAGAAAAAATCTACTTAATTAATCAATCTTCATTGTATTTAAATCTTTGGAAACCATAATACTAGTGGTGACCATTTGAAACTTGGGTAAAACACTTCTCAAAATCTTTTCAATTAGGCTCCTTTCTGAAACATCTTCACCTAAGGACCTCATCTGATTAACAAGATCTTGCATCTTTTTTATGTAATCATGAATAGATTCATTACTTTGCATGTTGGCATTTTCAAAATTTCTCCTTAGTGTTTGCAATTTAGCTACAACCACACATTCATATGTATTGTTTAAAATATCCCAAGCTTGATTAGATGATTCTGCAACATTAATTCTTGTAAATATAGATTCTTCAACTGCGTTTCTTATAAGTGAAAGTGCTTCATTATCTTTCTTAATAATTTACTTTAAAGATTTCTTGTCATCATCACTTAATGTTTTGAATTCATCAACAAAAGGAATAGTATATCCATCAATTACAAGCTTCCATAAGTATTTAGTGATGAATATAGGTTGCATGCGTTTGGTACAATAGAAATAATTTGATCCAACAAGTTTAGGCAACACAATATTGCTTGTCTCCATGAAGAATAAATAAGAATGAGAGAGAGAATAAGAGAGAATAGGAAAATGAAACACAAAGTGTCCCACTTCGCCCAGGACGAGAACCAATGTCCCAAAATCAGGACTCAACCACCACCAAAAAAGGAATCTTTTATTAATGAAAGAGCACAATATTTGTGCAATCAACCTCTCATACAATTAAATCTCCTTAAATCAATTCTTTTATAAGTGATAAGATAATATATTCTACTCTCTCAACTCTAACTTTCTCTCAATTAATACAAATAATATATTTCTCACATTATAATACCTTTACAATAAAAAAATTCTCACATTTACAATTCAACCACTCGATGGAAAGAAATGGCCGCATTCAACCTTCAGAAATGGCCACATTAAACCTTAGCCACGCACTACCATTCCTCTCATGTATTTCACCATTCCATGCATGACTCCCCTCGCTTATCCATGCACTCATTCACTCATCTCCATGAACTTATTCACACCGCCCACGCTCTTATCAACGCTTAATGCTCAAAATATATGTATGCTCCATGCACTCCAAGAAAACCTATCTCTAATAAGAAAGCATTAGAGATATAGATCTTTTCCAAGAAGGGCTCACGTGTAGGTCTGCACAGGTCTCTCTTCTTTGTCTTATGAAGATTACACAAAGTATGAGGAATCAAAATTCTTCTCCAATACACATTCAGAATTGGCAAGAAATTTTTTGAGCAAGAAACTCAGGCCACACCATACAATGTCGCACAAAATCGCTATTGACTATCGCCACATCAACAATAATCAATGCTGTCTATCGTTGTGTCAACATAATCGCATGCATTTCTTCCATTTCTTAGTTTTTTTCAATATTCTGGACACCATTACATCAATTTACAAATCACAACCAATTGTACGTGTACACCTTCATCCTAGTTTAGCGGTCAATGTAACAACACTACTTAATGATTTCAAACCGATATGCTCACTAACTGCCAGAGGGCCCGCATTGGTTTCAATATTCCAACATGAACAACCTTTGCTTCTTCAAGGCAAACTCTCAATATTACATGAGCAACTCGCTCTCATAGAAAATGAAGAAAAACACCAACATAATAATGGAGAAAATAATTCAACAACAATACACACTTGGCTCAAACTTTCTCATTACCAAAGCATGAATTTATACAATGAGAGAAGATGTTAAGGGAAATCATCTTCTCCTACAATCTCTCAACAATCTCTCCAATAATCACTCTATGAATCTCTCAAATATATTTCTTAACCTTAATTATATTTTGGAGACATAACAAATAACAATAATACTAAAGAAAACAATTACATCTAGAATATGATAAAGGTATCATTATTCCAACAATTATGTAGAATGAGTTCAAGTTAGAAAGATAAAAATCTCTGATCATGCTCATAGAAGCCTCATGTTCCTAAGCATCCTACATTCATCTCGAACCATGACTACCCCTTGAAAAACTTGGAAGGTTGCTCCTTCCCACCTAAACCTAAAGGATAACACCCTTTGAGTTGCTCAACCTTTAGAGCCTCTCACTCGTCCTTTGTCACTGACATTGATCCATGATCCAATATGCCCTTGGATCCTTTTATAGGCTCCCATCCTAGGATAATGGTTCACTTGAGGAATACAAATCAACAAATATCCAAGCCCTACAAACCTCAATACCAATCCTTCTATCTTGTTGGTTCATTGATATCTCCCTTGTTGCCCCTTTTCTCCTTTCCTTGAACCCTTCCCTACACATTTGTTTTCTCCATATATGAGTCACTAACTCCAATATATTTGTCATCCTATGATATCTGGATGAAAATCCTTGTTCACCTATTTGATATCTCCTTGAATCATTGTCCTTCATGGCTCAAGCACTTGAGTAAAAGTCTTTATTTTCTCCAAAGTGGATGACTCAAGAACATGATTAAAAGACCTTCTCTACTCCTATGTGCTCTCATGTGGCTTACATATCTATATGGAATTCCTTCGCCACCTATCCAAAATCTCCTTGCGGGCTACCCGACCTCCTTCCATTACTCAACAAACCACCCCATAGATATTTTCTACTGAAACTACCTCTATATTATCTTGTACGTTCTTTTCACCATTCAACCCGCATATGTACATGCTTTCCCTTATTGATGCCCATGTATGTACGTTCATATTCTTATTGCACCCCACTTATACACACTTGTATCCAAATGGACCTATGTATGTACATGTTTGTTCCTTCTATGACATGCATACAACTCTGTAAACCTGCAAAACCAAGTTTTACATCTGTACAATTGTTTCCCAGAAATTCATCCTTCAATTTCCACCTGCTAGTTTATAGATTTGCTAAGATCTCCTCTAGATATGATAGACCTACTACAAAATATAGTGTATCTATGATTAATTGTTCAAGAACTCACCTTCACACTCCATATCCCATAGATTTGTTTCTCTAATCCTAGATCTGAACTTGATCTCTCGCTTGGTCACTTAGATCTCATAGATCTGCCATTGTGAATCCTGAGATAGGCTCCCTCTCAGAGCAACTTGCTATGATGCCATGTTTATTTTGACACACTAACCCAACACCCGATAGTTAATTCCAACTAAATCACTTATTGAATTAAATCACAACTGATTAATCAACTAAACATGCAGGAGAAGCATAAACAAGGAAACCAAAAATATCGCACACAAGACACCAATATTTTCGGATATAAAACCATGGAAACATCCTGGAGGGAAAAATAGTACTTAAATTATTTTATTAATGTCAAACCAGTACTTAGATTATTTTATTAATGTCAAATCAGGGCTCCCATAAAAGGGATAATGACCCACTAGGAGAAATACAACTACAGACAAACCCTGCAAAATATTCTATGTCGTAAGATCCAGATATGACATTCTTTTTTAGGAGTACATGTCTTCCCTTTGTCATGCCCACATATGCATGCCTGTCTCCATTGGTTCCCACATTCATGTACCAAAATACTGTATGGAATTTTTTTTACAACACTACTCTTTCCTTTGTCTTCTATCAGTTGAAACCCACATGTGACTTCCTTTGTTATCTCTTCTCCTTGACCTGTATGATCTCTAGATTGAATTCCTTCTCCACCTATCTAGGATTTTTAATCACAGTCCTTCATGATCCAACTTTCTCTACATCTTGGACGAAATCTCTTCACCCAATTAGTGATATATCTTCACTCTTGTGTAAGCAAAATTCCTTATTTTCTTCTATACTCTCAACCTCAACCGACCCCACAAAATCAAAAGTCCTTCTTTTCTTCTTTGTGTAAAAGTCCCACCTTGATCTCTAATCAAATCTCTCACCTTGATCTCTCACCAAAGGACCTACCTTGGTATATCACCAAATTTCTCTCACAAGTGTATCTCACACAAGTCCCTTAACCTTGGCATCTCACGAAAAGGTCCCATGACCTTGGAATCTCACCAAAGTCCCTTGATCTTGGCATCTCACCAAAGATCCTGATATTGGCACCACACCAAAAGTTTCGACCTTGATCTCTCATCAAAGTATCTGACCTTGGTATCTCACCAAAGTATAGCAAAGGTATCTTCTCCTTTACCCTAGCTGTGCTTTTATAAGATGGAGTTATGACCTAACCCCAATCTCCAAAGGGATTGATGATTGATATTGCTTCTCACCTCACTTGATATCGATGGTTATTATTTAATTCACTAAAATTGTTAATTAAATCGTTTTCCATAAATAAAACTCAATTCACTAATAAAATCACTTTACTTTAATTAAAGTAAATTCTCACACTTAGAAGACTCATGACGACTTCCAGATGCTAGAAACATGCCAATGTGGAAGTACCTTTCTAATGATACCTGCATCAACACACCCTAGGAATCCAGGAAAGAATAAGCATCTGTAAGATTAAGACTTACGTTGGAGTCAAATATTCGGACCATCCTTTTCAAAGATTTGGTAGTTAGTGAGACTGGGTTCTTTCCTTCCACTTCTACTTGAATCGTTCTACTTTTTGAATTAAACCTACAGGAACACTAAGAAACCAACTCCATAAAGTCAAAACCTTTGATCATGCAACCAGTATTCACTGGGTCGGTCGTCCAAATTTTGTTCTTAAGATTATGCTAATAAATCAAGCTCAAGAACCAATGATATGAAACTGACCAATGTAATTCATTGTCTTGATGCGTGAGGGAATTGACAGTATCTTCAGAAAAAAATAAAAAAAACTTGTCTTCTTCTAGTTTCCATGCTTCCTATTCTTCCAATGCACTTTGATATATGTGACACTATTACTTATGAATTATGGAGCTCTAGTTGTTTGAAGGATAAGCTCATGAAAAAAATTTAATAAACATCCCTTCATCACGTATAATTTCCTTTGGGACATGTGAAAACCATAAATGGAAGTTATTTTGAAAAGCAAGTGCTTTATGGGAAAATGGGATAATTAATCCAGATTAATCTAGAATCCCCAGTTTTTTCCTTGTAAATTGGAATATATTAATGAATCATAAATGACCCTCGAAAAGTTTGCAAGGTGTATGATAATCAAATGAGAATTTCACTATGGAACATGAGTAGAGAGAGATCAGTCCTTTAAAGGTTTATTTGTGTAGGAGTGTAGATGAATTGATGTTTGCGAGAAGTGGAATGTGCAGGTTTCTTTGCACAATGGTTGTGCATAAGTATAACTGTGCGGAGGTGAGCGTTGTGCAGAAGTCAACATGTGTAGAGGAGTAGAGTGTGCAAGGGATAAGGTATGAAAATATTTCCGCACAATCATAACTATCAAACGACTAAGTAAAGAGTTATTGTTTTGGAGTATGCAGGGTGCATTATGGATGATGCAAAAGTGCGGAAGATGGAGGTGTGTGGAGAGAAGGGTGGTTTTGTGTTCTCCACACTAAAGAAAAAGCTTGAAAATAACCCAAGTGTTTTCTTTTGCGGAACACGACATGTCTGGGGGGAGGCTTTTTTGCAGATTATGGGGAAATGGTTTTGAAAAAGAGAATCCACATACTATAATGAATCTTGCACAAGTCATAAAAATGACTAAGTATTCTAAACATATGAAAACTTTTCCTGACATCTAATGAAGCTATAAGCACATGCTGGATTATGAAATGAAAAAGAAAATGGAGGAGAAGAGTTCTATATATGGATAAAATTCGAAATCAAGGGTGATACATGAAATGGATAAAAAATTACCCATTGCCTTATCCACATTTGTTGTGTCCTTTATTATTTATTTTAAGGTTCTCTTGCCTGAATTTTTAATGGTTATTTCTTCTTGCATTTCACCTTCATCCACTACATGTTGGGCCTTCCTCCAAGTTACCATTTTTCATGTATTTGTAATTGGGTCTTCTTGATACTCCTCCTTTATCGCCTCTTCTTCTTCCATTTTCATTTGGGATAACTGTTTTGAAATATGAAACAACTAGAAATAATGATGAGTGAGGTTTGGCTCCATAACTCCTTGATTTCTAGATATCGTCTCTCTGGAAGGCTCTCGAGTCTCACTTTCCAAGATTTCGAATTGATTTGCAAATCTTATTTGTTGTGCTCTTGATGGGCCTTATTTTGAAGTATGGGTTGGATTCTTTGACACTACCAAGACCATATTTTGATTAGTTTCTTTTGATATTTTTTTAGTTGGTGGGGTTGAGATCGGACAAGAGCCTCTACCCGGAGGTGATTTTTTCATCGCTTGTTGACAATCTTCACCCTTGTTTGAAGATGCACTTGGAGGGATTTGAGGTTTATTCTTATATTCTTTTGGAAAGTATTGATACTCATGACACACTTTACATTTGAACATAAGTTGTTCATAGTCGAGCTATTGAATATGGGTCCAGTTATAGAGGGTTACACATATTGCTTCTGGAAAACACTTCTCTAATTCCACTTATACACATATCCTGGTAAAAAAATACATTGATAACTTCAGTTCAGACTTGTCTATTTAATTACCAAAGGTTTCTTCAACACTCCTCAGAATGTCATCTACCTAACAGTGCAAGGGAAAGTGCCGTAGGTGAACCCATACTAGTACAATTGAAGGAACATCAATTTTTGGGTTAAAATTTGAAGTCCATCTATTCAAATACATTCCCCTGGTTCGATAAAAGTAAGGCCCATTGTACATGAAATTTAAAAAAGATTTGAAGAAAATTCTAAGAATTTAAGGTGAAAGTAGTAATCATCCATATGGAAATCTACAAACAATATGCACTTTACAATAAAACAATTAATGTTGTCTAAGTTGGGATATATATCATTTACCATATTTAGAGTAGATAGAGAGTATACCCCTACCTATACAAAATCGATTGTTTTGTCATGAAGTGTATATTGTAAAAAAAAGTGACAACAAATATTATTCAAATAATTCATTGGAAAAGCAACATATTTAGAGTAGATATAGTATACCCCTACCTATACAAAATTGATTGTTCTACAATAAAGTGTATATTGTAAACTAAAAAAAAACTACAACAATTATTATTCAAATAATTTATTGGAAAAGCAAAAACAATATTAATGGAAGCCACCAAATACTCAAACAATATGTATCCACAATGAAATGGAAAAAAATATGCATCCACATCAGAGTATTTAATGCTCTATATGTTGGGATATATACCATTCAATTTGAAGGTGTTTTATATTAAATGATATATAGAATATTAAATGATTTATTATGGGGTGCATGATAGCCCTCTAGGATGGCCAACCTCAATGTGCCTCCACCATGGCCACAAAACCTTAATGTCCACTAGCACTGCATCCTCCCGAACCACCACCCTCCACTCTTAGTTCAGGCCTACCTGCGTGCATCCACGACGACACCACAACCTTAATGTTCACTAGTATCACCATGTCTTGCATGTAGGTTTGTTATTCATGTATATTGACAAACAGTATGGACTCTGCTCAAGGAGATTTTGAAGAATATGATGATCCAGTCAAATTTGGCGGAGAAAAAGAGTGGCGTGAGAGGAAAATTTAAGAGCAAATCGAACAAGTTGATAAAATATTGGCTAGACACTCGACTCCTCTAGATTTAGCAAAAATGGCGAACAAACCCTCGCATCCTCTATATTTAGCGAAGGTAGAGAGTGGTCCTCACCTCCTTGTTCTCCAAGCTTCCCTCCTCATCCAGTTTCTTGAAAGCAATGACCTTCGACCTCCAAAATCACTTGATTCATGAAATTGAGATTTCCGTAAATAGGCAATGAAGATATTAGGAAACCAAATGGCAGTAATAGCTTACCTAGTTGTGGCAATAACATCCCTCAAAGCCCCAATTTTTTTTTCACATCAACATTTGAACCTTGCAGTTGTTAGAGATATCTAAATGGGCTATACGATTTAAGAAATAATTGATATTTATTTTGTTAAATACAATATTTAAAATTAAAGAAATTACAATAGTTAAGATTAAAAATAGGAAGAATATTTATTAGTATGAATGAAGATTATTGTTTTATTGTGTAAATTAAAATGTTTATTATTAGTCCTTGCAGTAGGCATAGAGGGACTATAACGATCGATAATTCGTTGACCTCGTATTAGTTTGTCCTTTGACCACAAATATTTGCATAATATCTAATGTTAGAAACGGGGAACAGAAAACATTGAATTTTATATAATAAAAAGTACCATATATGTCATGATCTGATTGGATAACAGATTGGAGGTCTTATTGTCGTCTTCGCTATTCCCAATGTTTTATATGTTATAATATCCAAACTTTTTGATCATATACGGTCTTTTTGAATCATATATTTTCTTATACATTGCTTGAAGGTGGATTGATGCTAGCATTAGTTCGAATGTTTGTCTTAACATTTTCTGCTAGCTAAATTTATCCCAATGTTTGATATGCTAGCATATCCTATGTTTGTCTATTTTTTATTATTATTAAGTACTTAACTTAAGTAAAGAGGAATGCCACATACATTCTTTCTTAAATGTTTACATAGCCCGAGGCCCTTGGACTGTTCTGACAACCTTAAATGTTTAAATGTTTACCTAATAGGCTTCAGAGCTTTAAATGTTTACTTAACATGTATATCACGGAACAGGCTGGACAAAAAAAATAAAAATAAATTTGAATAATTAATTGAATAAAATTTAACAAAACATTATCACATATTAATAATGAATACGATATTTAATATTAATATTATAGCATAGATATCATAAATTTATTTTATAGTTTATTTATTAATATTAATATAAAATAATATATACAATTATATATCCATTTTAACTCTAGAGTCAAGAAGGATCAATTTCTAGGTACAAACCTTTATTATCATAAACAAAACCAAAATTGTGAAATTCCAAATTCACATTTAAAAAAGTTAAAAATAATATTGAATAAAATTTAAATAATTGTTTATACGGTTCTTCAAGTAAAAAGTGTTATATAATTATATAAATTACTATAAATCTTGGTACAATGTTATAATATTTTATAAATTAATCAATCTTTTGGATAACAGATTGAAGGTCTTATTGTTGGCATCGCTATTCCTAATGTTTTATATGTTAACATATCCAAACTTTTTGATCTTATAAGATTTTTTTGAAACATATATTTTTTTAGGCATTGCTTGAAGGTGGATTAATGCTAGCATTAGTTAGAATGTTTGTCTTAGCATTTTTTGCTAGCTAAATTTATCCCGATGTTTGATATGCTAGCTTATCCAAGGTTTGTCTATTTTTTATTATTATTAAGTACTTAACTTACGTAAAGAGGCCTGCCATATGCATTCTTTCTTAAATGTTTACACAAAGCGAGGCCCTTGGACTATTCAGACAACCTTAAATGTTTACCTAAGAGGCCTCATAAAAAATAAAAATAAATTTGAATAATTAATTGAATAAAATTTAACAAAACATTATCACATATTAATATTGAATACTATATTTAATATTAATATTATAGGATAGATATCATAAATTTATTTTATAGTTTATTTATTAATATTAATATAAAATAGTATATACAAGTATATATCCATTTTAACTCTATAGTCAAGAAAGATCAATTTCTAGGTACAAACCCTTATTATCATAAACAAAATCAAAATTGTGAAATTCTAAATTTACATTTAAAAACGTTAAAAATAATATTGAATAAAATTTAAATAATTGTTTATACTATTTTTTAAGTAAAAAGTGTTATAGAATTATATAAATTAGTATAAATCTTGGTACAATGTTATAATATCCTATAAATTACTCAATCTCTTAGATAAGAGATTGGAGGTCTTATTGTCGGCTTCACTATTCCCAATGTTTTATATGTTAACATATCCGAACTTTTTGATCGTATACGGGTTTTTTTGAATCATATATTTTCTTATGCATTGCTCGATGGTGGATTAATGCTAGCATTGGTTCGAATGTTTGTCTTAGCATTTTCTCCTAGCTAAATTTATCCCAATGTTTGATATGCTAGCGTATCCAAGGGTTGTCTATTTTTTATTATTATTAAGTACTTAACGTAGGCAAAGAGTCACGCCATACGCATTATTTCTTAAATGTTTACGCATTAATATTATAGGATAGATATCATAAATTTATTTTATACTTTATTTATTAATATTAATATAAAATAGTATATACAAGTATATTTCCATTTTAACTCTAGAGTCTAGAGTCAAGAAGGATCAATTTCTAGGTACAAACCTTTATTAACATAAACAAAATCAAAATTGTGAAATTCCAAATTTACATTTAAAAACATTAAAAATAATATTGAATAAAATTTAAATAATTGTTTATACTATTCTTTAAGTAAAAAGTGTTATAGAATTATATAAATTACTATAAATCTTGGTACAATGTTATAATATTCTATAAATTACTCAATCTCTTATATAACAGATTGGAGGTCTTATTGTTTTCTTCACTATTCCCAATGTTTTATATGTTAACATATCCAAACTTTTTGATAGTATACGGTTTTTTTGAATTATATATTTTCTTATGCATTGCTTGAAGGTGGATTAATGCTAACATTAGTTCGAATGTTTGTCTTAGCATTTTCTGCTAGCTAAATTTATCTCAATGTTTGATATGCTAGCATATCCAAGGTTTGTTTATTTTTTATTATTATTAAGTACTTAACATAAGTAAAGAGGCATCTCATACACATTCTTTCTTAAATATTTACACAACACGAGGCCCTTGGACGGTTCAGACAACCTTAAATGTTTACCTAACATGCTTCAAAGCCTTAAATTTTTACTTAACAATAATATCACGGAAGAGGCTGGACATGAAAAATAAAAATAAATTTGAATAATTAATTGAATAACATTTAACAAAACATTATCACATATTAATAATGAATACGATATTTAATATTAATATTATATGATAGATATCATAAATTTAATTTATAGTTTATTTATTAATATTAATATAAAATAATATATACAAGTATATATCCATTTTAATTCTAGAGTCAAGAAGGATCAATTTCTAGGTAGAAACCTTTATTATCATAATAAAAATCAAAATTCTAAAATTCCAAATTTACATTTAAAAACTTTAAAAATAATGTTGAATAAATTTTAAATAATTGTTTATAATATTCTTTAAGTAAAAAGTGTTATAACATTATATAAATTACTATAAATCTTGGTACAATGTTATAGTATTCTATAAATTACTCAATCTCATGTATATGACAGAATTGTTGGGTGCAATGACGGAAGTGTTGGGTGCAAGATGTATAACACAGAACAAGGGGGGCATGAAAAATGAAAAATAAAAATAAATATGAATAATTAATTGAATAAAATTTAACAAAACATTATCACATATTAATAATGAATACCATATTTAATATTAATATTATAGAATAGATATATCATTAATTTAATTTATAAATCTTGGTACAATGTTATAGTATTTTATAAATTACTAACTCATGATACGTAAGCATGAATATAAATGTGAACCCGCTAGTCCGTCAACCCCCGAGTTTGTTGGGTGCAAAATGTATGACCAAAGTGTTGGATGCAAGATGTATCTCACAGAACAGGGTGGACATGAGAAATGAAAAATAAATGTGAATAATTAATTGAATAAAATTTAACAAAACATTATCACATTTGGGTGCAAAATGTATATGACGATCTATATAAGGGAACACTGAATATGAAAAATGAAAAATGAAAATAAATTTGAATAATTAATTGAATAAATTTTAACAAAACATTATCACATATTAATAATGAATAAGATATTTAATATTAATAGTATATGATAGATATCATAAATTTAATTTATAGTTTATTTATTAATATTAATATTAAATAGTATATACAAGTATATATCCATTTTAACTCTAGAGTCAAGAAGGATCAATTTCTAGGTACAAACTTTTATTATCATAAACAAAATCCAAATTCCAAAATTTCAAATTTACATTTAAAAACATTAAAAATAATATTGAATAAAATTTAAATAATTGTTTATACTATTATTTACGTAAAAACATATTATAGCATTATATAAATTAATATAAATCTTGGTACAATGTTATAATATTCTATAAATTACTAAATCTCATGTTGTCGTGGGGGTCGGGTAAGACTAGTGATACACAAGCATGACTATAAATTTAAACCTGCTACCCTCAATTCCGTAATTGTTCGGTGCAAAATGTATATGATGGAACTGTTGGGGTGCAAAATGTATATCAGAGAACAAGCTAGACACTTAAAATGAAAAATAAAAATAATTTTGAATAATTAATTGAATAAAATTTAACAAAACATTATCACATATTAATAATGAATACTATATTTAATATTAATATTATAGGATAGATATCATAAATTTAATTTATAGTTTATTTATTAATATTAATATAAAATAGTATATACAGGTATATATCAATTTTAACTCTAGAGTCAAGAATGATCAATTTCTAGGTACAAACTTTTATTATCATAAACAAAATCCAAATTCCAAAATTTCAAATTTACATTTAAAAACATTAAAAATAATATTGAATAAAATTTAAATAATTGTTTATACTGTTATTTAAGTAAAAAATATTATAACATTATATAAATTAATATAAATTAATATGTTGTCATGGGGGGTCCGGGTAGAACTAGTGATACACAAGCATGACTATAAATTTGAATCTGCGACCCTTGATTCCATAATTGTTCGGTGCAAAATGTATATGACGAAACTGTTGAGGTGCAAAATGTATATCAAAGAACAAGTTAAACACTAAAAATGAAAAATAAAAATAAATTTGAATACTTAATTGAATAAAATTTAACAAAACATTATCACATATTAATAATGAATACTATATTTAATATCAATATTATAGGATAGATATCATAAATTTAATTTATAGTTTATTTATTAATATTAATATAAAATAGTATATACAAGTATATATCCATTTTAACTTTAGAGTCAAGAATGACCAATTTCTAGGTACAAACGTTTATTATCATAAAGAAAATTAAAATTCAAAAATTCCAAATTTACATTTAAAAACATTAAAAATAATATCGAATAAAATTTAAATAATTGTTTATACTATTCTTTAAGTAAATCTTGGTACAATGTTATAATATTTTATAAATTACTAAATCTCATGTTGTGGTTGGTCGGGGTCGATAATTGTTGGGTGCAAAATGTATACTACGGAAGTGTTGGTACAAAATATATATCAAGGAACAAGCACAAGCTGACCTTGAAAAATGAAAAATAAAAATAAATTTGAATAATTGATTGAATAAAATTTAACAAAACATTATCACACATTAATAATGAATATGATATTTAATATTAATATTATAGAATATATATCATAAATTTAATTTGTATTTAATTTATTAATATTAATATAAAATAGTATGTAAAAGTATATATCCATTTTAACTCTAGAGTCAAGAAGGATCAATTTCTAAGTACAAACCTTTATTATCATAAACAAAATCAAAATTCCAAATTTACATTTAAAAAGATAAAAAATAATATTGAATAAAATTTAAATAATTGTTTATACTATTAAAAATAATATTGAATAAAATTTAAATAATTTTTTATACTATTCTTTAAGTAAAAAGTGTTATAACATTATATAAATCATTATAAATATTGGTAGAATGTTATAATATTCTATAAATTACTAAATCTCATGTTTCCGTTGGTCGAGGTCGGACTCATGATACATAACCATGACTATAAATGTGAACCCACCATTTAATAATTGTTGGGTGCAAAATGTATATGAAGGAAGTGTTGGGTGCAAAATGTATATCAAAGAAAAGGGTGTACATGAAAAATGAAAAAAATAAAATAAAATTGAATAATTAATTGAATAAAATTTAACAAAACATTATCACATATTAATAATGAATAAGATATTTAATTTTAATATTATAGGATAGATATCATAAATTTAATTTATGGTTTATTTATTAATATTAATATAAAATAGTATATACAAGTATATATCCATTTTAACTCTAGAGTCAAGAAGGATCAATTTCTATAATATATAAATTATAGCAAAAGTGTTATAGCATTATATAAATTACTATAAATCTTGGTACAATGTTATAATATTCTATACATTACTAAATCTCATGTTGCGGTCGGTCGGGGTCAGACTCGTGATACATAAACATGACTATAAATGTGAACCCGCGACTTCGCTAACCTGAAACTCTGTAATTGTTGTGTGCAAAATGTATATGACGGAAGTGTTGGGTGAAAAATATATATCATGGAAAAAGATGAACATGAAAAATGAAAAATAAAAATGAAGAAATTGAGCATAAGAATATTAGGACAAGAAGATTGGCCGAAAAGACCTTAAGCCATATTTCTTAACATTGTATTCATCTTAATGATACAAATATATAATACAATAATGAAAACACCTCAATTGTTCTCACATCGACACCTCATCAGAATATAAGGTAGGAGGAGACAATATAGGAATCTAGAAACACACTTAGGATAACAACTATATCCTAGTATGTAAAATATACAAAGGTGGAATACTAAGAGTTAATGATTGTATATGAGAAAGAGGCTAACATTCCCCCCCTCAATAATAAGTCTGAGCAATAATACCAACAAAGCAGGTGCATAAACTAGTACATCTCCAAGTCTTCAAGTTGAAACTCCTGAGCTAAGCCACAATGAAGAACTTGCTGAAAAACTGCCAAATATGGATGCTGAGAAATCTAAAAAATCCCACTATGTAAACATGTGAGCCAGAATGCCAACAATTTTTTCACTAATGTGAACTCCAATATGATGAGAGAGAACAAAGAGAATTGAATCAAATGCAATTCTGACACATCCCTGGAAATGCCTGACAGCTCAATCAATGCTAAGTTGCAATGCAGAAGGATCCATTTGTACTCTGCTAGGTCCAATGACCATCTAGGTGAAACAAATGTCCATATCATTTCTCTCAAAATCAACATCCCTGTGTATGATTCAATATAGAACCATCATTCTGCCAAAGTCTTCCATCTACAGACTGCAGTTGCCCATTTGGCAAATTTCATGTTTTGTTTTGTCGAAACTTTCTATCTGATAACCATATTCAATTCTGTCATCAATTCCCCCCTTTGTCAGCTAAAAGAAGAAGCCACAACTGGTTTCACAAAAACCATCTTCACTGGATTTATGAACTCCCCCCCTTAATGTTCATGAGGGTTTCATTGTTATTCCATTTGTGTACAACTCAAAGTGGGCATATGGAAAAAAAACCACATGTTATCTCATCCCATGAGGGCCATGCTCAAAAGCTACGCCATAATGGGACCACTTATGTGAGGTACAAAAATGTTATGTGCTACAATATTGTTGTTTACTTGAGATTCAGTTCTACGATAAGACTTATATAATCGCTTGGTTGTTGATGACCATTTCCAAGGATCAATCCACTCATAGTGAATCTTCAGTCTTGCAGGCTTCTTCAATGTTGAACATTTTTTTGAAGAATGGTTATGCTTGCCACAATGCTGGCAAGGATGGAGATCAAAACATTGATTCTCCATGTGACCAACTCGATTACAATGTTTTCACTTATCATTCTGATGTTGAAATTGAACAGGTGAAGTTGAATTTTCTTGAAGGAATCCAGCGCTCACAAACAAAATTGGTTTGAAGTAATATGGAATATGAAAACCATTTTGATTCTCATATCCTAAGCCATGTCGATTTCTATCGAAGTGTAATTCTTCCCAAGGTCTAATGATGGGCTTGGAAAGATCATGTTGTACTTGATGATGTGCTTCACATTTACTTTCACTTATACTTGTTGTATCACTTTGTTCTTTGGCATCTTCTTCTTGCAATTCATCTTCATTGGAAGTTGCTTCTGAAGTTGGCTCGTTGATTTGTTCCTTCATCGATTGTTGATCAAAATCATCATCATCATCATCATAGAGAGGGTTGTTCTGAACAAAAACTAGTTCAGAAAACTTCATTGGCTGTTGACTTTTGAGTTCTATCAACTCATCATTCAATAGATGGGATTATTCTTGAAGAAGTATAACTTTAGCTTGCGTCATTTGCAAACAAGTTAGCACTGATTGAAGAGTTTCTTTGTTCAATATTACTATGTTGTTTTCAGTGGTGTTTATTAAAATGTTCAGTAACTCTAATAATTCACGACTTCGCTCCATTTGAACACACTTGCTTGAACTTCAAGATCACTTGATTTTATTTCATGCTCGTTGTACTTGCTTCCAGGAAGTTGAGGATGTCGGTTACCACAAAAAATGCACCCAATCTTGTGATTACAATGACTTTGAGTTAAGCTACTCAACCTTGTCAATTTTGACTCAAAATTACAATGAATCTTGGGTGTTGGGGTCAACCGAGAATGCACACCGTTACAAATTCAACTTGATTTGATTGGACACTTACAAACTAATTAAATTTTATCTTGATTACTTACAAAAAATATTGTTTGCAGGATTACAATAAATGTTGATTTCAAGGTTGAGTTGATCTTCAAATTTGATGATGCTTTGAGTCCTTGCTTATGAGCTTGATTTGTCCATTGTTGACGTGATTGCTAATTTGATATCTTTGTTGCTTCTTAATAGAGAGCTTTGATTGTGCTTGAATATATGTGCTTCACTAACAATGCTCATATGTGCTCGAATTGCATTAAGTTGCCTTGTAATTTAATGTGTGTATGATTGCTTTGTACAATTATGTTTTAAGTGCCAAAACTAGACACAAAATAGAAACATTAAGAATAATCCATCGCACACAACACAAAGTGTACCTAAGATCCCGTTATTCAATTTGGGGCGGATCTAGGACAAAGAGAAAAATACTTCAATTTTATTATGAATATCACTCTTACAATAATCGTTCTCAAATACAATTTGAAGCTATCTTGATTTTCATCAATAATATAAAATTTCAATGACTCATTAAAAGCTACACTCTTAAAATATGAATCTTCAATTACATGAATACACCACATAAATCCTCTTATCTCTTTCACCACATAAAACTTTTTATCACTCTCACTTAAAAAAACATTACATAAAGTACTACTTTATGTTAATGTTCTAAAACATATAATATAACATATAATATATAAAGTTCCAAATCTTATAGCATAAACTTTAAGTCACTCTAAGTATGTCACTTAAAAGTGATTTCTAAAAGTTTGGGCAAAATTTGTCTTATATGCATGACATGGTTTCATAATTTGGAATGAAACAAATTTAATTTCCAAACAATAAGTCGTTCAATAGTTGAAATCAACGACACCTACCACAAAGAGATCCTTTGACGTATGAGAAGATGAGCAAATTTTGGAGCGAATCATGGATGGCTTGGCATTGAGGATGACGTGTTGTTGAGGTGGAGATCCCTCGAGCGGGGGAGCACTGAACTACAATTGTTGAGTTGAATAATGGATTTCTCGAGTAGAATCATTGTGTTATATTTTTGCTGAGGTTTACAATTTTATTAACAGTGGTGAGCATAGATTGTTTTAGAAAGAATAATTGCAGCAACAAAAATTCTCATGCTCTCTGGATAAACTGCCCAACTATGACAACAAGATGGTGTGCCTAAAACCCTGAGATCTATTGTCAGTCCTCCATAGAGATCAATTGAAGCAACAATAGAAGAGATATACACATCACAGTTGCAATTGCATATATGCTTTCTCACGATTTCATGCATGTAACAAAAAATCGACAAATGAACTAATTTGGATTGGATCGACCTAGTACATTATTACTAGCAAATTACATTGCTATTCATATCACCCATGCAACAGATACAAGCGATTGTCTCCAAACTGGGCTCAAATATCAGGAAGTAGGAAGCAATAAAATAAAATAGAAAATATAATGTATCGTTAAAACATCAATCTGCAATATCAAATCTCATTGTTTTAGATGGACATGTTATTATGGAGAGGATTTGGCCAAATTTCACGGAATCCTGAAGGGTGACTTCTATGATATCGCTCTGGAGAAGTCTGTGCAAACATATTTGGGTTGGCACTTTGATCTCAGGACGTTGATCTCTCGTTTATTAGAACCAACAATACACATGAACAAGTGGGGATCTAAATGCTGGTGTATATATCACTGCTTAAAACCTTTGATCCCTCTAAAATCTTCGCCCAAGCTAGATTGATTCTCATTTTCTTATGGATCGCTGTGCATTTTCTTTTTCGTGGTGTTTCTATGTGATTGCAGATGGGTGAGGAGGGCGCAGAGAAGAAACGAAGTTCATAGGCGAATTTTTAGATCCAAAAATTCTGCATGGATATGGACCTTCGTCTTAGAGAAGCTAGATTAATTCATGGGCGCCTGTGAAGAGAGTTTTGACATCGAGGGTTCTCTCCAACAACAACAACAACAACATAGAAAGAGACGAATTGTTGGGCATGGATGTGTTTGTTTAGATTGGTGAATCTCAACAACCATTCCAAGATTAAATTGGACAGATCTTGAAATCGAAGAAGAGATGTACAAACATTCAAAGACACTTTTCCAACATTAGGTGGAACAAAATGCAAAGGGAACTTTACATATTTGCTAAAAAATATATGTGCTAACAAATCTCATTTTGATTGTTGGGCAGATCCGTGTCGCTCATTGTCCAAATCACAGATTTCAAATTGTATCACAGATTTCAAATCCATCATCATCCTTTAGGTGCATTTTGTTGTTGTGAGCAATATCTACCATTGAGTTGGAATTATTCACCAACCATGGATAACTACCATGGAAACATCAGGCCCTTAATACCAAAGGTGCTTTGATACCAATTGAAGAAATTGAGCATAAGAATATTATGACAGGAAGATTGGTGGAAAAGGCCTTAAGCCATATTTCTCAACATTGTATTCATCTTAATGATACAAATATATAATACAATAATGAAACCACCTCAATTGTTCTCACATCGACACCTCATCAGGAGATAAGGTAGGAGGAGACAATATATGAATCTAGAAACACACTTAGGATAACAACTATATCCTAGTATGTAAAATATACAAAGATGAAATACTAAGACTTAATGATTGTATATGAGAAAGAGGCTAACAAAAAATAAATTTTAATAATTAATTGAATAAAATTTAACAAAACATTATCACATATTAATAATGAATACTATATTTAATATTAATATTATAGAATAGATATCATAAATTTAATTTATATTTAATTTATTAATATTAATATAAAATACTATATACAAGTATATATCCATTTTAACTCTAGAGTCAAGAAGGATCAATTTCTAGGTACAAACATTTATTATCATAAACAAAATGAAAATTCTAAAATTCCTAATTTACATTTAAAAACATTAAAAATAATATTGAAGAAAATTTAAATAATTGTTTATACTATTCTTTAAGTAAAAAATGTTATAGCATTATATAAATTAGTATAAATCTTGGTACAATGTTATAATATTCTATACATTGCTAAATCTCATGTTGGGGTCGGGGGTCATACTCATGATACATAAGCATGACTATAAATGTGAATTAATGTGAACCCGTGAATTTGTAATTGTTGGGTGCAAAATGTATATGACTGAAATGTTGGGTGAAAATGTATATCACAAAACATGCTTGATATGAAAAATGAAAAATAAAAATAAATTTGAATAATAAATTGAATAAAATTTAACAAAACATTATCACATATTAATAATGAATAATATATTTAATATTAATATTATAAGATATATATCATAAATTTAATTTATAGTTTATTTATTAATATTAATATTAAATAGTATATACATGTATATATATCCATTTTAACTCTAGAGTCAAGAAGAATCAATTTCGAGGTAAGTCTTTATTATCATAAGCAAAATAAATATTCCAAAATTTCAGAATTCCAAATTTACATTTAAAAACATTAAAAATAATATTAAATAATATTTAAATAATTGTTTATACAATTTTTTAAGTAAAAAGTTTTATAGCATTATATAAGTTACCATAAATCTTGGTACAATGTTATAATATTCTATAAATTACTAAATCTTATGTTGCGGTATAGGTAGGGGTCAGACTAGTGATACATAAGCATGACTATATGTGAAGCAGCAACCAACGACTCCGCCAACCCGTGACTCTGTAACTATTGGGTGCAAAATGTATGTGACCAAAGTGTTGGGTGCAAAATGTATATCACAGAACAAGCTTACATGAAAAATGAAAAATAAAAATAAATTTGAATAATTAATTGAATAAAATTTAACAAAATAGTATCACATATTAATAATAAATACTATATTTAATATTAAAATTATAGGATAGATATCATAAATTTAATTTATAGTTTATTTATTAATATTAATATTAATATAAAATAGTATATATAAGTATATATACATTTTAAACTCTAGAGTCTTTCTAGGTACAAACCTTTATTATCATAAACAAAATCAAAATTCAAAAATTCCAAATTAAATTTAAAAACATTAAAAATAATATTGAATAAAATTTAAATAATTGTTTATACTATTTTTTTTAGTAAAAAGTGTTATAACATTATATAAATTACTATAAATCTTGGTACAAGGTTAAAATATTTAATAAATTACTATAAATCTTGGTACAATGTTATAATATTTTATAAATTAATTGTTGGGTGCAAAATGTAAAACTAGACATGAAAATGAAAAATAAAAATAAATTTGAATAATTAATTGAATAAAATTTAACAAAAAATTATCACATATTAATAATGAATAAGAAATTTAATATTAATATTATAGGATAGATATCATAAATTCAATTTATATTTTATTTATTAATATTAATATAAAATAGTATATACAAGTATATATCCATTTTAACTTTAGAGTCAAGAAGGATCAATTTCTAGGTACAAAACTTTATTATCATAAACAAAATCAAAATTCCAAAATTCGTAATTTACATTTAAAAATATTAAAAATAATATTGAATATAATTTAAATAAATGTTTATACTATTCTTTAAGTAAAACGTGTTATAGCATTAAATAAATTACTATAAATCTTGGTACAATGTTATAATATTTTATAAATGATTAAATTTCATGTTGCGGTCGGGTCGGACTTGTGATACATAAGCATGAGTATAAATGTGAACCCCCGACTCCCCCAACAATCTACTCAGTAATTGTTGGGTGCAAAATGTATATGACGAAAGTGTTGGATGCAAAATGTATATCATGGAACACACTGAACATGAAAAATAAAAAATAAAAATAAATTTGAATAAAATTTAACAAAACATTATCACATATTAATAATGAATACAATATTTAATATTAATATTATAGGATAGATATCATAAATTTAGTTTATAGTTTATTTATTAATATTAATATAAAATAGTGTATACAAGTATATATCCATTTATTTTTTTGACAGTAACATATATGCTTTTTAAATTATGGAACAAATGCTTTAAATCTTAAGAAGTTCGGCTTTGATACAACTAAATGGTTTAGTTTTGTTCCTTCTTCCCTACTCATTTTTTCCTTTAGACCATTCAAGTGAGAGCTTGTCTACCTTGACTTTGTTGATGTTTGGACAACATCAGGAAGACATTCTCTAAAGATAGTATATAATAAGTAAATGATAATAATAAGTAGTTATTGATTATTCAAGGGACACATCCTTTCATGGATGGTCACCTTATGTTCCCTATATATGGAACACTCATTATTGTAATAATATATTGAATATTGATATCATCTCATATGAAAAACAACATGGTATCAGAGCAAGTCTAGGCTAACTCCCTCACGGGAGGGTCCAGGTAAATATGAAATAAAGATACACAGTTGCATCTTTGAGCATAAGGGACATATGATTTGTCCATATGTAACAACAAGCCGAAATGTATTTGGTATTGAGAATGGATAAAGATCTCCTAGTTCACCATTTATGGTATAAGCGTTCGATATATTCGATGCACCTCCAATTCGAATTGATTGATTAAAAACATCTATGGGGTTTCTCTTCCACCATTCTCCTAGTTGGATGAGAGCGTCCGTGTAGGGTTGAGAGAAGGGATATGAAATGCCATATTTAGGATGGATGATTATGGCTCCATAAATCGTAACTCGAAGCCATGAGCTATGAGCATGCCACCACAGAGCTCCCACGTATTCAACGATGACAAATCTGTAAGTGTAACTTCCACCAGGCTGAATGGGGCATTGTGTTACGTATCCTGGTCCGTCATCCCATGCTATGGGGAATTGTCAAAATCCATGCCAGTGAAGGGTTTCATTATACAACGCCCGGTTATGGACTATCACAATAACAATTTATCCCCATTCTCCACATGAATGGTTGGGCCCGGTAATGGCCCAAGAAAATGAGTGTGTTGAGATCAAGAACTCCTTGAACCAAATCCACAATCTGAGGAAGTAGAACCAGCGGTGGTGATGGCATCTTGAGAGAGGATCTATGGAGGCAATGGATCTGTAAGAGAGGTTGAAGTTGCTTCTTTTATTACATGGTTGCTCGTGGGATATATGTCAAAATATGCAATAGTCTTGATGATAAAAATAACATGCTGGCAAGAAATGCCCTGAGAGTTCAACTCAAACGACCCACGAGGTAAGTTTCCATAGGAACAAATATGCTTTCCAACAGTGCCTCAAAAACATTGTAGCATGAAGACGGGTTAATAATCCAGGGCACCTTGACAGCGGAATAGAAGATGTTCTTACAAAATTTAAATCCAAGAAGGTTGATGAGCGTCTTGTTGCAAATGAAGATCAAAACTGTTGTCTGGGCATTGCTTCTATATTGACGCTCCACAAAAAAAAATTAAAACTATGTGTTGAAACCCTAGGTACTACCCAAAAGACTAAAAGTTGATCTTTCTGGCGCTATTGATTACAAGATGGAAGATTTGGAGAGAAATTCTAACATGCTACTCTATGATTCGTCTATTGGAAGCTGAGATCATTATTCAAATGGTTTGTAATTGTTAATTAGTAAAAGAAGTGATTTTTACAGCGTTAATACGAGATGTGTTTCATCTATTAATACACATTATAGAGAGTTGAATAGAGTCGAACATTTAAGAGAGGCATGTTGCCAAATCTGGTGCTGAGGAAATCTTCATAGGAGGCGGAGACGCTTTCTCTAGGGTTCTTGGAAACCCTAAGCCACAACTAAGAATTTTTTTTAGAGGTGCCTTTCGAATAACTTATTGTCAGGAAGGGGTGAAACTTCACAACATATGATCTAAGAGAGACCGTTCATGTTCCATATCATGTGGATGGTTTCCAAATCTCCTAATGTGTAAGAAGTTGAATGATAAAATGTGATTTGATTGAATGGTTACAATACACAAATGTGTGAAGTGTTGGCACATCTAATTATAAATAGATATCCTTTATATTATATATGGAAAACACGGGAGGAGTCACCTCCAACTCCAGAGGGAGTGTTGATGTTTTCCAGCTTCCTGGTTTAATGAGAGATGCTCGATATATCAAGTATGGTCCAAAATGACTTAGCATGATAAACATTTACCTATGTTTATGTGGGTAGAGGAATCCATGAATGCAGTGTATGTTCAAAACATAAGTCCTCATAAGACTTTGAGGAACATGATGCCCAAGGAGGCCTTCATCGAAGTGAAGCATGAGGTTGGACACTTTAGGATATTTGGGTGTTCTGTATATATTCATGTACCCAAGGAGAAAAGGACCAAGCTAGACCCTTCAGGAAGAAAGGGTAAATTTGTGGGGTAGAGTGAGTCTTTGAAGGCATACCAGATCTAAATCCCTGGTAAGAGACAGACTGAGGTGAGCAGAGATGTTACCTTTGAGGAGGAGGTAGCCTTCATGAGATCTAGAGGATCTCACATGGATATGGAGGAGTATCATTCCATCATGAAGAATTGTGTGTGGTATATTGTTCCGAGACCTGAAAGGAAGTCTGTAGTGACTTCCAAATGGATCTATAAGATCAAACATACAACTGACAGAACCATCAATAAGCACAAAGCAAGTTTTGTTTCTAGAGGATTCTCTCAGGTGGAGGGAATAGATTATGAGGAGACATTTGCTCCTGGTGCTCGATACACTTCTATTCGAATTATTATTTCCCTCGTAGCATCCATGGGTTGGAAACTACATCAAATGGATGTGAAGACAACCTTTCTCAATGGAGAGATTGGGGAAGAAATATACATCGAGCAACCAGATGGTTTCGTCATACATGAGAAGGAGTCTCATGTGTGTAGGTTGAAGAAGGCCCTGTATGGAATCAAGTAGACACCTCGAGCTAGGTATGCGAGGATTGATGGACACCTGATGAGTTTGGGCTTCAACAAAAGAGTTGTTGCTCCCACCCTATGCTACAAAACTGTTAATAGTGAGACCTTGATTTTGGTCCTCTGCATTGATGATTTATTCCTCACAGGTACATAGAACTTTATTATTGAATGCAAGTATCTGTTGGCCTTTGAGTTCGAGATGAAGGACCTTGGTATGATTCACTACTTCTTGGGACTAGTGGTGTGGCAGAGAACTGATGAGATCTTCCCAAGTCAGGGGAAGTGCACAGTTGAGATATTGAAGAAGTTTGAGATACTGAACTTCAAGCCCGTGGCTATACCAATTATGATGAATCTAAAGAAACTAAGTGTGTCTTCTTCCAATTTTTGACGAAATTGATCTGACTCTGTACAGACAGCTAGTTGGATAACTGATGTATCTGGTTAACACCAGACCAAATATTTGCTATGCAGTGAGTGCACTTAGCCAGTTTATAAGTCAGCTGAGATAGACACACTAGATTTTTGTGAAACATGTGTTGAGATACTTGCGAGGCACAGTTCGACATGGTTTGAGATATACTTCCAGCATTGATATGATATGGCGGGAATATATTGACTCTGATTGGGAAGGGAGCGCAGTGGATAGAAAGACCATCTTCAGGTGTTGCTTTACTTTGGGATATTTTATGGTTTCCTTGTGTAGCAGGAAATGAACTTCTATGGTGTTGAGCACAATAGAAGCATAATACATTGCATTAAGTATGACAGTCCGTGAAGTAGTGTGGCTTCACAAGCTCCTTGCAGATCTATCCGAACATGTGTTGGATTCCACCATTATTCATTATGGTAACCAAATTTGTGTGAAGATCTCTAATAATCCAGTGGTTCATGAAAAATTGAACCACATTGAGATCAAGTACCATTTCATCCGAGACATGGTGTAGAGGAAGGAAGTATTGGTGCAGTACCTTCCTATAGATGAGAAGGTTGTTGATGTTCTTACCAAACTAGGATGAAGTTTAAGTACTTTCGTGACAAACTTGGCGTGGCAGAGAATGCCTCCCTCGCTGAGAGGGAGTGTTGATGTTTGCAGCTTCCTGAGACATTCTTCATATCGTATTCCTCTATGAATTGTGTTGAGTTGATCTGCGAGGACACTTATCCGAGAAGGGATAAGTGGAACACTTATTCAAGAAGGAATAAGTGCAGTTCGGCTTATAACCCAACATCCCATGTGGAGAGCACATGAGGACATGTCAAGGGAGTTGAATCTTGACGTCATACACTATGGGAGTTGACCTTAGTGTTTCTAGAGGGTGTAGCCTCTAGAATTCCACATGGAGTGCCATGTGTGACAAACTTTCCCTAGATCATACTCCTCTCTGAATTGAGTTGAGTTGATATGTGAGGATACTTATTCGAGAAGGAATAAGTACATTTGGGCTTATAGCCCATTGTCCCATGTGGAAAGAACATGAGGAAATGTCAAGGGATTTGACCCTTGATGTCTTACACTATGGGGAGTTGACCCTAAGTGTTCCTAGAGGGAGTAGCCTCTAGAAGTCCACCTAGGAGTGCCATGTGTGACAAATCTTTTACTACTATGGTGGTTTTGTACCACTAGCAGAGACTGCATGTCTCTGGACAGTAGTTGTGTACTACTATGGAAAGATACCTCCCTAGCTAAGAGGGAGTGTTGATGTTTCAGCATCGGGCATAACTTCTCCTACATTGGGCTGCAGACCAAGGGAGATAGGATACATTTATCTCAAAGGTGCACTTGTGGTAAATTGGTCCAGACATAGTCCTTCCTTGATCATGACAAGGAATAATATGGACTCGAGGTGGTTGGAGTGCTTTCCACATGTTAGTTAGCATCAAGCTGAAATTCACTCATAGGTGTGTGCCTGTGGTGAAAGATCTTGGTATAGTCTTTGTCCTAGTCATGACGATTTGACAAGGAATGATAAAGACTCAAGATGTTATATGTTATTACGTGCAGACCCAGAGTGAGCCTAAATTAATTGGCTCAGAGGGAGAGTCGTAGAAGGAGTTTCTTCTCAGTTCAGGTGGGAGAGAGATGTCTCACAAGACTGATAGACAAGTGTCATGAGTCTAGGGTGAAGTTTGTATACCTCAAAGACAAGAGTGACATGTTGCAGAATGTCTCCCTCATTGAGAGACATTGTTGATGTTTGGATAACATCGGGAAGACATTCTCTAAAGATAGTATATAATAAGTAAATGATAATAATAAGTAGTTATTGATTATTCAAGGGACACATCCTTTCATGGATGGTCACCTTATGTTCCCTATATATGGAACACTCATTATTGTAATAATATATCGAATATTGATATCATCTCATATGAAAAACAACAAACTTGAAGATAGCTTAGCTGGAACTTGAAGTCACCATGAACACTGGAAATATCTTTGAACTGGGCATCCGAGTCTCTTGTGAGTTCCTCTCGCAACGTGGTGAGATCCTAGTCCATAAGCTCTCATCTTCTTTCTCCAGCTTTATCTAGTTTCTGCATGATCTTTGCCTGCTCCGTGGCCGAGGCCTTCAAATGGTTGATCTCCTCTTGCAACTCTGTGATCCTTTGTTCCAGATTTGGGATGGGCTTAGAGATGGTGGCATTGGATTCCATTTTCATTATCTCAACACTCTCTACTACATGTCTACTTCCTAGATTTACTCTTGACTGACTGCTCCTGCAATCTCGATTTCCTCTGCCAGATATATAGTATGTGAATGCATAGTTCCCTCGTGACTCTTGGTGGCCTTGTCGAGGCGGTATGGCCCTCCCCTCCAATTTCCTTAGCTCTAACCAGTAATGCTGCTGAAAATGCCAGATGTTTGGTCTCAGTCGATGATCTATTCTTGGATTTGAATCTTTGGCAACAAGAATTAGATTGACACTGCATATTTGCATTGTCCATTGGACCTGGTGATTATCCAGTCTATCAAATTGGGATCCTCCCATTCTAAGGGATGGGTACTTGCATTTCTTCTCTGTTCACTGTCAGAGTGTCCTTATTCTTGATCTCCCCTTTGTTTGCTTCGGTGTCTTCCAGGGTGTTTATCCCCCATAATATGTGATAGAAGATGATATCCATGAACGTATTCAATAGGAGTGTTATTTTCCTGAAAACTTGGCCTAGCCTGAGATGATTAGGCCTCCTTTGCATATTCAACGACTGAATAATTACCCTAGAGTCTCCAAAGATCACCAGGCTCTGAATTTTCCTACCTGGTGCTTCCCTAAGACCCTACAAAAGGGCAAGGGCCTCCGCCATATTGTTAGATTCTTGTCCCAGCCCCCATGACAAGGACACCTCCAGTGTGCCCGTAGGATCCAAGATGATCCCTCCCCCACCAGCTGCTCCTGGGTTTCCTTTCAAGGCATCGTCAAAGAACAAACTAGTATATATCCATTTTAACAGTAGAGTCAAGAAGGATAAATTTCTAGGTACAAACCTTTATTATCATAAACAAAATCAAAATTCCAAAATTCCAAATTTACATTTTAAAACATTATAAATAATATTGAATAAAATTTAAATAATTGTTTATAATATTCTTTAAATAAAAGTGTTATAACATTATATAAATTACTACAAATCTTGATACAATGTTATAATATTTTATAAATTACTAAATCTCAAAATGAAAAATAAAAATAAATGTGAATAATTAATTGAATAAAATTTAACAAAACATTATCACATATTAATATTGAATAAGATATTTAATATTAATATTATATGATAGATATCATTAATTTTACTTTATAGTTTATTTATTAATATTAATATAAAATAGTATATAAAAGTATATATCCATTTTAACTCTAGAGTCAACAAGGATCAATTTCTAAGTACAAACCTTTATTATCATAAACAAAATCAAAATTACAAAATTCCAAATTTACATTTAAAAACATGAAAAATAATATTGAATAAAATTTAAATAATAGTTTATACCATTCTTTAAGTAAAAAGTGTTATAACATTATATAAATTACTATAAATCTTGGTACAATGTTATAGTATTCTATAAATTACTAAATCTTGGTCGTTCGGACTTGTGATACACAAGCATGACTATAAATGTCAACGAGCTACTTTGTCGTGACTTCGTAATTGTTGGGTGCAAAGTGTATATGATGGAAATGTTGGATGCAAAATGTATATCACTGAAGACTATGAACATGGAAAATGAAAAATAAAAATAAGTGTGAATAATTAATTGAATAAAATTTAACAAAACATTATCACATATTAATAATGAATACCATATTTATTATTAATATTATAGGATAAATATCATTAATTTTACTTTATAGTTTATTTATTAATATTAATATAAAATAGTATATACGAGTATATATCCATTTTAACTCTAAAGTCAAGAATGATCAATTTCTAAGTACAAACCTTTATTATCATAAACAAAATCAAAATTTCAAAATTTCAATTTTACATTTAAAACATTAAAAATAATTTTGAATAAAATTTAAATAATTGTTTATACATAGCATTGTATAAATTACTATAAATCTTGGCACAATGTTATAATATTCTATAAATTACTAAATCTCATGTTGTTGTCTGATAGATACATAAGCATGACTATAAATGTGAACCCAACTAGGGACTCCGAAATGACTGAAGTGTTGGGTGCAAAATGTATATCATGAGACAAACGGGACATGAAAAATGAAAAATAAAAATAAATGTAAATAATTAATTGAATAAAATTTAACAAAACATTATCACATATTAATATTGAATATGATATTTAATATTAATGTTATAGGATAGATATCATTAATTTTACTTTCTAATTTATTTATTAATATTAATATAAAATAACATATTACTATAAATCTTGGTACAATGTTATAATATTTTATAAATTACTAAATTTCATGTTACAGAAGCATGAGTGAAAAATGTATATGGAAGAAGTGTTCGATGCAAAATGTATATCACAGAACAAACAAGCTGAACATGAAAAATAAAGATTTTTTTGAATAATTAATTGAATAAATTTTAACAAAACATTATCACAAATTAATAATAAATATGATATTTAATATTAATATTATAGGATAGATATCATAAATTATTTATTAATATTAATATAAAATAGTATATACTAGTATATATCCATTTTAACTATAGAGTCAAGAAGAATCAATTTCTAGGCACAAACCTTTATTATCATAAACAAAATCAAAATTTCAAAATTCCAAATTTACACTTAAAAACATTAAAAAAAATATTGAATAAAATTTAAATAATTGTTTATATTATTCTTTAAGTAAAAAGTGTTGTATCATTATATAAATTACTATAAATATTTGTACAATCTTATAATATTTTATAAATTACTAAATCTCATGTTGTGGTAGGTGGGGGTTGGGGTCACATAAACATGACTATAAGGGTGAACTCGCGACTCTGCTAACCAACGAATCGGTAATTGTTGGGTGCAAAATGTATACGAAAGAAGTGTTGGGTGCAAAATGTATATCACTAAACAAGACATGAAAAATGAAAAATAAAAATAAATTTGAATAATTAATTGAATAAAATTTAACAAAACATTATTACATATTAATAATGAATATGATATTTAATATTAATATTATAGGATAGATATCATAAATTATTTATTAATATTAATATAAAATAATATATAAAAGTATATAAAATAATATTTATACTATTCTTTAAGTAAAAAATGTTATAGCTTTATATAAATTACTATAAATCTTGGTATAATGTTATAATATTTTATAAATTATTAAATCTCATGTTGTTGTCCGTTGGGGTCAGACTCATACATAAACATGTTATAGCATTATATAAATTACTATAAATCTTGGTACAATGTTATAATATTCGATAAATTACTAAATCACATTATATAAATTACTATAAATCTTGGTACAATGTTATAATATTCTATAAATTACTAAATCTCATGTTGTTGTGGGACTCATGATACATAAGCATGACTACGACTCTGTAATTGTTGGGTACAAAATGTATATGATGGAAGTGTTGGGTGCAAAATGTATATCACTACCAGTCTGGACATGAAAAATGAAAAATAAAAATAAATTTGAATAATTAATTGAAATGAAAAATAAAAATAAATTTGAATAATTAATTGAAATTTTTTAACAAAACATTATCACATATTAATAATGAATACAATATTTAATATTATATGATAGATATCATAAATTTAATTTATGGTTTATTTATTAATATTAATATAAAATAGTATATACAAGTATATATCCATTTTAACTCTAAAGTCAAGAAGGATCAATTTTAGGTACAAACCTTTATTATCATAAGAAAAATCTAAATTTCAAAATTTCAAATTTACATTTAAAAACATTAAAAACAATATTGAATAAAATTTAAATAATTGTTTGTACTATTCTTTAAGTAAAAAGTGTTATAGTATTATATAAATTACTATAAATCTTAGTACAATGTTATAATATTCTATAAATTACTAAATTTCATGTTGCAATCCGTGGGGTCGGACTAGTGATACATAAGCATGACTATAAATGTGAACCAACTACTCAGCGAAACCACCACTCCCTAATTGTTGGGTACAAAATGTATATGAGGGAAGTGTTGGGTGAAAATTGTATATAAATGAAGAGGCTCGACATAAAAAATGAAAAATAAAAATAAATTTGAATAAAATCTAACAAAACATTATTACATATTAATAATGAATACTATATTTAATAATGATATAATAATAATAATAATAATAATAATAATAATAATAATAATAATAATCTATTTCTAAGGTCACGGCCAAGCCAGCACACCAAATTGGTGTATGAGACCCCCTTGTTTGTGGGACAAGGGACCCCCTTCCTCCCAGCGATTTGACTGGTAAAGTCTACGCAGGTATACATACCCTACCCCCCTCTGGATTTGAACCTGTGACCTCTTAAGAGGAAACAAATGTTCTATAAATTACGTCTGACTCGTGATACATAAGCATGACTATAAATGTGAAGCAACGACTCCCCAACCCAACCCACGTCTCCTTACTTAATTGTTGGGTGCACAATGTAAGTGTTGGGTGCAAAAACTATATGATGGAACATGTTAGACATGAAAAATGAAAAATAAAAATAAATTTAAATAATTAATTGAATAAAATTTAACAAAACATTATCACATATTAATAATGAATACTATATTTAATATTAATATTATAGAATAGATATCATAAATTTAATTTATAGTTTATTTATTAATATTAATATAAAATAATATAAATGGTTAAGAACATGTGTTTTCTCTTAAGAGGTCACAGGTTCAAATCGAGAGGGGGGTAGGGTATGTATACCTTCGTAGACTTTACCAGTCAAACAAGGGGGTCTCATATAGCAACTTGGTGTGAAAATTTAAATAATTGTTTATACTATTCTTTAAGTAAAAAGTGTTATAGCATTATATATATTACTATAAATCTTGGTACAATTTTATAATATTCTATAAATTAGTAAATTTCATGTTGTTGTTGGTTGAGGTCGGACTTGTGATACATAAACATGACTATAAATGTGAACCGACCACTCGGAATTGTTGAACCGACACTCCAGAGTTGTTGGGTGCAAAATGTATATGAAGGAAATGTTGGGTGCAAAATGTATATCACGGAACAAGCTAGACATGATAAACGAAAAATAAAAATAAATTTGAATAATTAATTGCATAAAATTTAACAAAACATTATCATATATTAATAATGAATAGGATATTTAATATTAATATTATAAGATAGATATCATAAATTTAATTTATAGTTTGTTTATTAATATTAATATAAAATAGTATATACAAGTATATCTCCATTTTAACTTTAGAGTCAAGAATGATCAATTTCTAGTTACAAACCTTTATTATCATAAACAAAATCAAAATTCCAAAATTACATTTAAAAACATTAAAAATAATATTGAATAAAATTTAAATAATTGTTTATATTATTCTTTAAGTAAAAAGTGTTAGAGCATTATATAAATTATTATAAATCTAGGTACAATGTTATAATATTTTATAAGTTACTAAATTTCATGTTGTTGTTGGTCGGGGTCGGACTCGTAATTGTTGGGTGCAAAATGTATATAACGAAAGTGTTGAGTGCAAAATGTATATCATTGAACAAGCTTGACATGAAAAATGAAAAATAAAAATAAATTTTAATAATTAGTTGAATAAAATTTAACAAAACATTATCACATATTAATAATGAATAGATATCATAAATTTAATGTATAGTTTATTTATTAATATTAATATTAAATAGTATATACAAGTACATATCCATTTTAACTCTAGAGTCAAGAAGGATCAATTTATAAGTACAAATCTTTATTATCATAAACAAAATAAAAATTGCAAAATTCCAAATTTACATTTAAAAACATTAAAAATAATATTGAATAAAATTTAAATAATTGTTTATATTATTTTTTGAGTAAAAATTGTTATCCAAATGGTATCACCGTACCAACAATTAAGCTGGGGTAAATTAACTTTTAATTTACTCTACAAATTAACTTTTAATTTTGCAGGTAAATTAACTTTTAGGCAACACTTGTTTTTTAAGTTGTACTATTTATAATATTATCTATTAAGATTTTTGAAGGAATTGTGTTAGAATTTTATGATATTGAGAATCTCAAGGAGGAATTGTGTTACAATTTTATGACATTGAGGATCTTAAGCTAAGTTGGTCTAAACTAAATGTATATTAATTTTTTTTATTCTCAAAATAATAATAATAATAATAATTTTAATTTTAATTTTTGTAATATTAGTTTTTTTTTGATAAATCCTAAAGGAAACTATATTACTTCTGTAAATAATGTACAAAAAAGGGGGTGACTAACCCCTATAACATTGGGGTATTGGTCTCCCAAAAAGGAAACCAACAACCCTATCTAATCAAAGTTTTACTGTTGTTTCAAAAAAGACTAACACTTAATACAAAACCTGTAATTGGGAAATATAAGAAAACTGGTAAGACTCCATAGCTAGAGAACATGGGGATGTTCCATCACTCAGCCTGATCTTTGTTGTCCTCTTTGGGGGAGGTAGTCATGGTCATGCAAATCTGGGTTGGTGTTATGGACAAACCTCATGAACAAGTTCTTGTTTACTCTATTGGTTTTTCTTTATGTCCGCCAACACTTTGCACATGGTCTCCAACCAACTCACTAGATGTCTTCCAGCAAGGACTTCATCTCCATATGTTCCTCCGTGGTGGTCTCATCTACCAACTCACTAGATGTCTTCCAGCAAGGACTTCATCTCCATATGTTCCTCCGTGGTGGTCTCATCTCTATCGGCCTTCACCTTACCAATTAGTATATTAGTTTAAATTATTCTAATTTTTTAATATTAATTACTTTATAACACTTAAATTATATCTAATTAACTATTTAAATCTACAAATCTAATTAAATAAAAAATATTCTAGAAAAATCCAATAATTTAGAGTAATTAAATAAAAAATATCATCCAACAAATCTAATAATTTAGAGTAAAATTTAATAAAAAATACTCTCTAAAAATCCAATAATTTAGAGTAATTAAATAAAAAATCCAATAATTTAGAGTAAAATTAAATAGAAAATATGTTCAAACAATTATATAAAAACAAAATGAAAAAATTACACATAGCAAATTCATAATTTTTCGTACTTTTAATATAATTTCTATGTAATAAACTTTTAAAATAATTTTTATGTAATAAATTAACGGATACCAATAATTAAAAATCCAACTTTCTGAAAACTTTGGACAACGGTGATTATAATTTTTCATACACTTAATACCAATACACAGTTCACCCTTTTCTGAATTCTATATCATCCATTTCATGCCTT
>ML801058.1:460661-471396 GCA_009831015.1 Picea engelmannii
TCTTTCTGGCGCTATTGATTACAAGATGGAAGATTTGGAGAGAAATTCTAACATGCTACTCTATGATTCGTCTATTGGAAGCTGAGATCATTATTCAAATGGTTTGTAATTGTTAATTAGTAAAAGAAGTGATTTTTACAGCGCTAATACGAGATGTGTTTCATCTATTAATACACATTATAGAGCGTTGAATAGAGTCGAACGTTTAAGAGAGGCCTGTTGCCAAATATGGTGCTGAGGAAATCTTCATAGGAGGCAGAGACGCTTTCTCTAGGGTTCTTGGAAACCCTAAGCCACAACTAAGAATTTTTTTTAGAGGTGCCTTTCGAATAACCTATTGTTAGGAAGGGGTGCAACTTCACAACATATGATCTAAGAGAGACCGTTCATGTTCCATATCATGTGGATGGTTGCCAAATCTCCTAATGTGTAAGAAGTTGAATGATAAAATGTGATTTGATTGAATGGTTACAATACACAAATGTGTGAAGTGTTGGCACATCTAATTATAAATAGATATCCTTTATATTATATATGGAAAACATGGGAGGAGTCACCTCCAACTCCAGAGGGAGTGTTGATGTTTTCCAGCTTCCTGTTTTAATAAGGGATGCTCGATATATCAAGTATGGTCCAAAATGACTTAGCATGATAAACATTTACCTATGTTTATGTGGGTAGAGGAAATCATGAATGCAGTGTATGTTCAGAACATAAGTCCTCATAAGACTTTGAGGAACATGATGCCCAAGGAGGCCTTCATCGGAGTGAAGCATGAGGTTGGACACTTTAGGATATTTTGGTGTTCTGTATATATTCATGTACCCAAGGAGAAAAGGACCAAGCTAGACCCTTCAGGAAGAAAGGGTAAATTTGTGGGGTAGAGTGAGTCTTTGAAGGCATACCCGATCTAAATCCATGGTAAGAGACAGACTGAGGTGAGAAGAGATGTTACCTTTGAGGAGGAGGTAGCCTTCATGAGATCTAGAGGATTTCACATGGATATGGAGGAGTATCATTCCATCATGAAAAATTGTGTGTGGTATATTGTTCCGAGACCTGAAAGGAAGTCTATAGTGACTTCCAAATTGATCTATAAGATCAAACATACAACTGACGGAACCATCAATAAGCACAAAGCAAGTTTTGTTGCTAGACGATTCTCTCAGGTCGAGGGAATATATTATGAGGAGACATTTGCTCTTGGTGTTCGATACAGTTCTATTCAAATGATTATTTCCCTCGTAGCTATACCAATTATGATGAATCTAAAGAAACTAAGTGTGTCTTCTTCCAATTTTTGACGAAATTGATCTAACTCTGTACAGACAACTAGTTGGATAACTGATGTATCTGGTTAACACCAGAACAAATATTTGCTATGCAGTGAGTGCACTTAGCCAGTTTATAAGTCAGCTGAGATAGGCACACTAGATTTTTGTGAAACATGTGTTGAGATACTTGCGAGGCACAATTCGACATGGTTTGAGATATACTTCTAGCATTGATATGATATGGCGGGAATATATTGACTTTGATTGGGAAGGGAGCGCAGTGGACAGAAAGACCATCTTCAGGTGTTTCTTTACTTTGGGATCTTTTATGGTTTCCTGGTGTAGCATGAAATGAACTTCTATGGTGTTGAGCACAACAGAAGCATAATACATTGCATTAAGTATGACAGTCCGTGAAGTAGTGTGGCTTCACAAGCTCCTTGAGGATCTATCCGAACATGTGTTGGATTCCACCATTATTCATTATGGTAACCAAAGTTGTGTGAAGATCTCTAATAATCTAGTGGTTCATGAAAAATTGAACGACATTGAGATCAAGTACCATTTCATCTGAGACATGGTGCAGAGGAAGGAAGTATCGGTGCAATACCTTCCTATAGATGAGAAGGTTATTGATGTTCTTACCAAACTAGGATGAAGTTTAAGTACTTCCGTGATAGACTTGGTGTGGCAGAGAATGCCTCCCTCGCTGAGAGGGAGTGTTGATGTTTGCAGCTTCCTGAGACATTCTTCAGATCGTACTCCTCTGTGAATTGTGTTGATTTGATTTGTGAGGACACTTATTCGAGAAGGGATAAGTGGAACACTTATTTGAGAAGGAATAAGTGCAGTTGGGATTATAACCCAACATCCCATGTGGAGAGCACATGAGGACATTTCAAGGGAGTTGAATATTGATGTCATACACTATGGGAGTTGACCTTAGTGTTTCTAGAGGGTGTAGCCTCTAGAATTCCACATGGAGTGCCATGTGTGACAAACTTTCTCCAGATCATACTCCTCTTTGAATTGATTTGAGTTGATATGTGAGGATACTTATTCGAGAAGGAATAAGTACATTTGGGCTTATAGCCCATTGTCCCATGTGGAGAGAACATGAGGACATGTCAAGGGAGTTGACCCTTGATGTCTTACACTGTGGGGAGTTGACCCTAAGTGTTCCTAGAGGGAGTAGCCTCTACAAGTCCACCTTGTAGTGCCATGTGTGACAAATCTTTTACTACTATGGTGGTTTTTAACCACTAGCGGAGACTGCATGTCTCTGGATAGTAGTTGTGTACTACTATGTAAAGATACCTACCTAGCTAAGAGGGAGTGTTGATGTTTCAACATCAGGCATAACTTCTCCTACATTGGGCTACAGACCAAGGGAGATAGGATACATTTATCACAAAGGTGCACTTGTGGTAAATTGGCCCAAACGTAGTCCTTCCTTGATAATGACAAGGAATAATATGGACTCGAGGTGGTTGAAGTGCTTTCCACGTGTTAGTTAGCATCAAGTCAACATTCAATCATAGGTGTGTGCCTGTAGTGAAAGATCTTGGTATAGTCTTTGTCCTAGTCATGGCGATTTGGCAATGAATGATAAAGACTGAAGATGTTATATGTTATTACATGCAGACCCATAGTAAGCCTGAATTAATTGGCTCAGAGGGAGAGCCATAGAAGGAGTTTCTCCTCGGTTCAGGTGGGAGAGAGATGTCTCCCAAGACTGACAGACAAGTTTCATGAGTCTAGGGTGAAGTTTTTATACCTCAAAGACAAGAGTGACATGTTGCAGAATGTCTCCCTCATTGAGAGAGAGTGTTGATGTTTGGACAACATTGGGAAGACATTCTCTAAAGATAGTATATAATAAGTAAATGATAATAATAAGTAGTTATTGATTATTCAAGGGACACATCCTTTCATGGATGGTCACCTTATGTTCCCTATATATGAAACATTCATTATTGTAATAATATATCGAATATTGATATCATCTCATATGAAAAACAACAGACTTGAAGATTGCTTAGTTGGAACCCGAAGTCACCATGAACACTGGAAATATCTTTGAACTGGGCATCCAAGTCTCTTGTGAGTTCCTCTCGCAGCGTGGAGATATCCTAGTCCAGAAGCTCCCATCTTCTTTCTTCGGCTTTATCTAGTTTCTGCATGATCTCTGTCTGCTCCGTGGCTGAGGCCTTCAAATGGTTGATCTCCTCTTGCAACTTTGTGATCCTTTCTTCTAGATTTGGGATGGGCTTAGAGATGGTGGCCTTGGATTCCATTTGCGTTATCTCAACACTCTCTACTACGTGTCTACTTCCTGGATTTACTCTTGACTGTCTTCTCTTGAAATCCCGATTTCCTCTGCCAGATATATAGTATGTGAATGCATAGTTCCCTCGTGACTCTTGGTGGCCTTGCCGAGGCGGTATGGCCCTCCCCTCCAATTTCCTTAGCTCTGACCAGTAATGCTGTTGAAAATGCCAGATGTTGGGTCTCAGTCGATCATCTATTCTTGGATTTGAATCTTTGGCAGAAAGAATTAGATTGACACTAAAGATTTGCATTGTCCATTGGACCTGGTGATTATCCAGTCTATCAAATTGGGATCCTCCCATTCTAAGGGATGGGTACTTGCATTTCTTCTATGTTCACTATCAGAGTGTCCTTATTCTTGATCTCCCCTTTGTTTGCTTCGGTATCTTCCCATATGTTTATCCCCCATAATATGTGATAGAAGATGATATCCATGAACGTATTCAATAGGAGTGTTATTTTCCTGAAAACTTGGCCTAGCCTGAGATGATTAGGCCTCCTTTGCATATTCAATGACTCAATAATTACCCTAGAGTCTCCAAAGATCACCAGGCTCTGAATGTTCCTACTTGGTGCTTCCCTAAGACCCTACAAAAGGGCAAGGGCCTCCGCCATATTGTTAGATTCTTGTCCCAGCCCCCATGACAAGGACACCTCCAGTGTGCCCATAGGATCCAAGATGATCCCTCCCCCACATGTTGCTCCTGGGTTTCCTTTCGAGGCATCATCAAAGAACGAACTAGTATATATCCATTTTAACAGTAGAGTCAAGAAGGATAAATTTCTAGGTACAAACCTTTATTATCATAAACAAAATCAAAATTCCAAAATTCCAAATTTACATTTTAAAACATTATAAATAATATTGAATAAAATTTAATAATTGTTTATAATATTCTTTAAATAAAAAGTGTTATAACATTATATAAATTACTATAAATCTTGATACAATGTTATAATATTTTATAAATTACTAAATCTCATGTTGTTCAGTAAAGGGTCGGACCAGAAATGTTGAGTGCAAAATGTATATGATGAAAGTGTTGGGTGCAAAATGTATATCACTAAACAGTTGTACATGAAAAATGAAAATAAAAAGTAAATGTGAATAATTAATTGAATAAAATTTAACAAAACATTATCACATATTAATATTGAATAAGATATTTAATATTAATATTATATGATATATATCATTAATTTTACTTTATAGTTTATTTATTAATATTAATATAAAATAGTATATAAAAGTATATATCCATTTTAACTCTAGAGTTAACAAGGATCAATTTCTAAGTACAAACCTTTATTATCATAAACAAAATCAAAATTACAAAATTCCAAATTTACATTTAAAAATATGAAAAATAATATTGAATAAAATTTAAATAATTGTTTATACCATTCTTTAAGTAAAAAGTGTTATAACATTATATAAATTACTATAAATCTTGGTACAATGTGATAGTATTCTATAAATTACTAAATCTTGGTCGTTGACTAGTGATACACAAGCATGACTATAAATGTGAACGAGCTACTTTGTCGTGACTCCGTAATTGTTGGGTGCAAAGTGTATATGATGGAAGTGTTGGGTGCAAAATGTATATCACTGAAGACTATGAACATGGAAAATGAAAAATAAAAATAAGTGTGAATAATTAATTCAATAAAATTTAACAAAACATTATCACATATTAATAATGAATACCATATTTATTATTAATATTATAGGATAAATATCATTAATTTTACTTTATAGTTTATTTATTAATATTAATATAAAATAGTATAAACAAACATATATCCATTTTAACTCTAGAGTCAAGAATGATCAATTTCTAAGTACAAACCTTTATTATCATAAACAAAATCAAAATTTCAAATTTTCAATTTTACATTTAAAACATTAAAAATAATTTTGAATAAAATTTAAATAATTGTTTATACATAGCATTGTATAAATTACTATAAATCTTGGCACAATGTTATAATATTCTATAAATTACTAAATCTCATGTTGTTGTGGACTCGTGATACATACATAATGATGACTATAAATGTGAACCCAACTAGGGACTCCGAAATGACTGAAGTGTTGGGTGCAAAATGTATATGATGAAACAAGCAGGGCATGAAAAATGAAAAATAAAAATAAATGTAAATAATTAATTGAATAAAATTTAACAAAACATTATCACATATTAATAATGAATATGATATTTAATATTAATGTTATAGGATAGATATCATTAATTTTACTTTCTAATTTATTTATTAATATTAATATAAAATAACATATTACTATAAATCTTGGTACAATGTTATAATATTTTATAAATTACTAAATCTCATGTTGCAGTCCATCTGAGTCATACTCGTGATACATAAGCATGAGTGCAAAATGTATATGAGTCATACTCGTGATACATAAGCATGAGTGCAAAATGTATATGACAGAAGTGTTCAATGCAAAATGTATATCACAGAACAAACAAGCTGGACATGAGAAATAAAAAATAAAATAAAAATAAAATAATTAATTGAATAAATTTTAACAAAACATTATCACAAATTAATAATAAATAGGATATTTAATATTAATATTATAGGATAGATATCATAAATTATTTATTAATATTAATATAAAATAGTATATACGAGTATATATCCATTTTAACTATAGAGTCAAGAAGAATCAATTTTTAGGTACAAACCTTTATTATCATAAACAAAATCAAATTATTCAAAATTCAAAATTTACATTTAAAAACATTAAAAAAAAATATTGAATAAAATTTAAATAATTGTTTATATTATTCTTTAAGTAAAAAGTGTTGTATCATTATATAAATTACTATAAATATTTGTACAATCTTATAATATTTTATAAATTACTAAATCTCATGTTGTGGTTGGTGGGGGTTGGGGTCACATAAACATGACTATAAGTGTGAACTCGCGACTTCAACCAACGAATCGGTAATTGTTGGGTGCAAAATGTATACAAAAGAAGTGTTGGGTGCAAAATGTATATCACTGAACAAGACATGAAAAATGAAAAATAAAAATAAATTTGAATAATTAATTGAATAAAATTTAACAAAACATTATTACATATTAATAATGAATATGATATTTAATATTAGTATTATAGTATAGATATCATAAATTATTTATTAATATTAATATAAAATAATATATAAAATAATATATTGATTTTAACTCTTGAGGCAAGAAGGAGCAATTTCTAAGTACAAACCTTTATTATCATAAACAAAATCAAAATTCAAAATTCTTAATTTACATTTTAAAAGATTAAAAACAATATTGAATAAAATTTAAATAATTGTTTATACTATTCTTTAAGTAAAAAATGTTATAGGTTTATATAAATTACTATAAATCTGGGTACAATGTTATAATATTTTATAAATTATTAAATCTCATGTTGTTGACCGTTGGGGTCGGACTTTTGATACATAAACATGTTATAGCATTATATAAATTACTATAAATCTTGGTACAATGTTATAATATTCTATAAATTACTAAATCTCATGTTGTTGTGGGACTCGTGATACATAAGCATGACTACGTGACTCTGTAATTGTTGGGTACAAAATGTATATGATGGAAGTGTTGGATGCAAAATGTATATCACTAACAGCATGAAAAATGAAAAATAAAAATAAATTTGAATAATTAATTGAAATGAAAAATAAAAATAAATTTGAATAATTAATTGAAATAAAAAATAAAAATAAATTTGAATAATTAATTGAAAAAATTTAACAAAACATTATCACATATTAATAAAATGAATACGATATTTAATATTATATGATAGATATCATAAATTTAATTTATGGTTTATTTATTAATATTAATATAAAATAGTATATACATGTATATATCCATTTTAACCCTAAAGTGAAGAAGATCAATTTTAGGTACAAACCTTTATTATCATAAGCAAAATCTAAATTTCAAAATTCTAAATTTACATTTAAAAACATTAAAAACAATATTGAATAAAATTTAAATAATTGTTTATACTATTCTTTAAGTAAAAAGTGTTATGGTATTATATAAATTACTATAAATCTTAGTACAATGTTATAATATTCTATAAATTACTAAATTTCATGTTGCAATCAGTGGGGTCGGACTAGTGATACATAAGCATGACTATAAATGTGAACCAACTACTCGGTCAAACCACCACTTCCTAATTGTTGGGTACAAAATGTATGAGGGAAGTGTTGGGTGCAAAATGTATATAAATGAAGAGGCTCGACATAAAAAAATGAAAAATAAAAATAAATTTGAACAAAATCTAACAAAACATTATGACATATTAATAATGAATACTATATTTAATAATGATATTATAGTATAGATATCATAAATTTAATTTATAGTTCATTTATTAATATTAATATAAAATAGTATATACAAATATATATCCATTTAAACTATAGAGTCAAGAAGAATCAATTTCTACTTACAAACCTTTATTATCATAAGCAAAATCTAAATTCTAAAATTCCAAATTTACATTTAAAAACATTAAAAATAATATTGAATAAAATTTAATAATTGCTTAAACTATTCTTTAAGTAAAAAATGTTATAGCATTATATAAATTACTATAAATCTTGATACAATGTTATAATATTCTATAAATTACATCGGACTTGTGATACATAAGCATGACTATAAATGTGAAGCTCCCCAACCCAACCCATGACTCCTTACTTAATTGTTGGGTGCAAAATCTATATGATGGAACAGGCTAGACATGAAAAATGAAAAATAAAAATAAATTTGAATAATTAATTGAATAAAATTTAACAAAACATTATCACATATTAATAATGAATACTATATTTAATATTAATATTATAGAATAGATATCATAAATTTAATTTATAGTTTATTTATTAATATTAATATAAAATAATATAAATAGTTAAGAACATGTGTTTCCTCTTAAGAGGTCACAGGTTCAAATCCAGAGGGGGATAGGGTATGTATATCTTCTTAGACTTTACTAGTCAAACAAGGGGGTCTCATACAACAATTTGGTGTGTTGGCTTAGTCGTGACCATAAAAATAGATTATTATTATTATTATTATATCCGTTTTAACTCTAGAGTCATAAATGATCAATTTCTAGGTATAAACCTTTATTATCATAAGCAAAATCGAAAATTCAAAATTCAAAATTTACATTTAAAAATGTTAAAAATAATATTGAAGAAAATTTAAATAATTGTTTATACTATTCTTTAAGTAAAAAGTGTTATAGCATTATATATATTACTATAAATCTTGGTACAATGTTATAATATTCTATAAATTAGTAAATTTCATGTTGTTGTTGGTTGAGGTCGGACTCGTGATACATAAACATGACTATAAATGTGAATCGACCACTCGGAATTGTTGAACCGACACTCCGGAGTTGTTGGGTGCAAAATGTATATGAAGGAAATGTTGGGTGCAAAATGTATATCAGGGAACAAGCTAGACATGATAAACAAAAAATAAAAATAAATTTGAATAATTAATTGCATAAAATTTAACAAAACATTATCACATATTAATAATGAATAGGATATTTAATATTAATATTATAAGATAGATATCATAAATTTAATTTATAGTTTGTTTATTAATATTAATATAAAATCGTATATACAAGTATATCTCCATTTTAACTCTAGAGTCAAGAATGATCAATTTCTAGTTACAAACCTTTATTATCATAAACAAAATCAAAATTCCAAAATTACATTTAAAAACATTAAAAATAATATTGAATAAAATTTAAATAATTGTTTATACTATTCTTTAAGTAAAAAGTGTTATAGCATTATATAAATTATTATAAATCTAGGTACAATGTTATAATATTTTATAAGTTACTAAAGGGTGGGACTCCGTAATTGTTGGGTGCAAAATGTATATAACGAAAGTTTTGAGTGCAAAATGTATATCACTGAACAAGCTTGACATGAAAAATGAAAAATAAAAATAAATTTTAATAATTAGTTGAATAAAATTTAACAAAACATTATCACATATTAATAATGAATAGATATCAAAAGGTCGTGGGTGCAGCGTAGTGGTAAGGTCGGTCATGTAATGACGGTCAGGTCTCGGGTTCAAACCCGAACATGGGCGTTGCTCGCTGCCTAATTAACCGTTCTGAGCCAAGCTCACCACCTTTTGCTTTTTGATGATTAACTAAAAAAACTTGCTGTCGAGCTCGCTGCCCTAGCAGCTCCGCGCCCTCTAGCTGCCTTCTGCGGCCTCCCCGCCTGGCAGCCCCTGCTGCTGGGCCTCCTCGATCTCGGCCCCCACTCAGGGCCGCCCCCATCCCTTCTTCTTGATTCCCCTCTCCCCTTCCGGTTTGAAAGGCTGCTCCAGCAGGAATAGAGTGCTGCGCTCAGGCATGTCGCCCCCAGAGGGTTTGGACCCCTCGCCCCCCCCTCTGGAAGTGACTGCGTTCAAAGTTCTGATCGATTTGAACTCTAAGCGACAACCTTCAGTCAGCCAGCAGAATTTTGTTAATCGGATGAATACCATTCCAACGGTAGTCCTCCCCGAAGCAGAAACATGCAAAGCAGCGCTAAATCTTGCCGAGAAAGGTCTTATAGGCCAGTTCACGGGCCTCTGGCCCTCGCCTAAGTCGGTAGAAGAGTGGATCAAAAGGAACTGGACCCCGTTAATCAATGAAGGAATCAAGAGCTACTTCGTAGGCAAAGGATTCTTTGTCTTCGTCTTTGAAAGTGCAGAGGACAGAAGCCTAATCTTTAGGAACAGACCTTATTTCATGGGCCCCCAAGGACTATATCTCAACAAATGGTCGCCAGACTTCGATCCATCTCAGGATGTCCCAACTGCTGTTCCGGTATGGGTGCGGCTTCCCCACCTTCCCCTCCACTGCTGGAACCAGAAGTCACTTCAGATCATCGACAACGGATTAGGAAAATACATTGATCATGCAGCAAGAAAAGACCAATACTCATGCGCACGCATCTGTGTCGAGGTTGATCTGGAAGAAGGCCTCCCGGAAGCCATTAAACTAACAGTTGCAGGATGGACGCACGTACAAGAGT
>ML801058.1:484254-496515 GCA_009831015.1 Picea engelmannii
TATATATATATATATATATATATATATATATATATATATATATATATATATATATATATATATATATATATATATATATATATATATATATATATGAGTGAGGTGCCTAATAAATTAAACCAAAAAAATTATGAAAGTTTAAAATAAGAATTATAGGGATATTATTAAATATGATATTGTTGAGCTAGGGGTAAACATCACTTGTGAGATCCATTCTTTAGCCAACAGTCGTATTTTACCATTGATCTCTTCTTTAACATATTTAGGATATATTTCTTCACTCAAAATTAATTATATTGATGAATCCAAGGGTCAAATTTGATAGGATGTACATTCAACCTTGGTGGCTACACAAGGAAATAGCCCCATTGAAAGAAACATGTTGCAACTGTTGACTTGTCTTTTTTATGCATGGTTTTCATTTTGTGACTCCTCATTGCATTTTAGTCAAGTGTCTCTAAATGGTCCACAACAAGATGAAACTCACACCAACTCAAGAAACATGAGTTGGTTATATGAGATGCCTACTCCATTCAATTCATATCTAATTTGGACAAGCCAGTTCAACTCAATATAAGACTCATAATTGGATATGGGGATTAGAACTTGACAGGATGTACATTCGACCTTGATGGTTGCATAGTGAGGATTAACCCATTGAAATATATGTACTACAATTGACAACCATATTTTCAATGCAAGGTTTTAATTTTGTGACCTCGGTTGTGTTTAGGTCCAGTGTCTCTAAATGGTTGTCAGTCAAGCGAGCTACAACTGACAACAACATAAGAAGCATGAGTTGGTTTGACGAACTGCCTACTATATTGGATTGGAATAAATGCGATATTTCTTGTAACATCCCCAATTTTAATCGATGTAAATTGTAATTTAATTATGGAGATGCGATTTAGGTTGGTGAGTCGTTATGTTTTGAGGGGGAGAACTTGCATTGATGAATATGGTCAAAGGTAGAGCTATGTAAATTATACAATGAAATTGTTAATAAAAATGCATTGCTAGTTGTGATACAAGATGGACGACAATGTTGGGGGTATATGATTCCAAAAGAGAGGGTGATAAAAGGGGGTCTATCATTTTAATGCGTCATTACCATATAATCCTTCTTTCACTTATTATACACTCAATCACTAAATGCATGTAAGAGGTTGGGTGAGGTAGTCAACTCACCTAGTAATGGCACCATGGGATGAATACAATTATTTTTGGAAAGAGGGAGAGTCAAGCAAGCATGGGAGGAAAATAAACTTCGAGTAGGAAGAGGGAGTAGTTTTTATATTCATATTTTTAGATAGAAATAGGTAGTTGGGTGTTGGAAAAGATAATTATCCATGTTTTGTATTAAAAAAAACAGCAAGAGGGTCTAGGTTTATATGCTAAGAACCAGACTGAAATGCTTGGGAGTGATTTTTTATGTTGAGAATTAGGCTATGTTCCTATAGGTGAGTTTTCTATTGAGGAAACTACTTAAGAGTCTTGAGAAGGATGTTATTAGAATTCCTAGAACTAATGATATTTCCCGGAGTCCCCATGTTGTTCCCGAGTTTATACTTTAAGTCTCTAAAGTATACCATCAAATGATCTGATATGAGTAAAGAAAGTTAAGGTAGACAAAGTCGGCTTTGAAGGATAACCACTATGGTTGGTTCCTTCACTGTCTCCATTGAACTTCCTAGTTTTCTTGGATGCTTATGTCCCGTTCAATGGCCACCCATGAGCTTTCTAATTTGAACCGGGTGTCAGCTGTTTGCAAGATAGTGTTAAATAAATTTAGGGCAATGCTAGTCTGATCCAAAAGATCGGGTTCTACATTAGGTTGTCTTAAGGTGGGCACAATCATGAGGGATAATGGTTGGAATAAGGTCTAAAACTTTGTTCAATAAAGTGTGTTGCTTTCTGATTTTGATTATAAGAGAAAAAAAAATTCAAACACAGATTAATATTCAACAGATCAGAGGCCATTTCTTGTTCTTGAGTTAGATTTTAAAGATATGATAGTGACAAGTGAAAAACAAAAAATCGTTTAACAAAAATGAGGCATCGATCATGGAAGAATCTCACTTTGCAACGAGGAAAGATGAAAGACAAGGGGACTCAAATGAAACACACACCATTGCATAATAAATAATCTACAAGTCTTGAAACTGTTGACAGTAGGTACAGAGGAAAAACTATAAATAATTAGATAACCCAACGACTTTGAACCCGTAGTAAATATTATGCTAAATTATTATTAAAATTTCATCAAAGATACACCTAAGAAAGAATGTTATGAAAAAAAACAAAGGGAACACATAGCTCAAGATTGACAAGATCTGGAATATCTGCTTTGTATTCTTATTAATCACTGCAAAAAGTTTCTCTCGTACAATGGCCACCAAAAAGCCATTTCTTAGTCCTAAAAATTTACATTTATACAAAATTTCAAATCCTTGGCAGTTGGGGAATCTGTAATTTCTAGGAACTAGCTATTTATCGTAAATAAGTTGAAAACTGTTTTACAAGATTTTCTTTATCTTTCTTTTATTTTTATAGCTACACTTTTCAAATTGGTACTTTATTGCTATGTTGAAGACTCTCCTTTTTCTCTGAGACATTCGATGCATTTGTTGATGAAAGGTGCATACATTTTGGGAGGCTCTAGAAACTCCTTTTCTTTGAATAGATATACCTTTCTCTGTATCTTTGGGAAATAGTCTTCAACTCTTTTATCTGCAAACTTTATTGACTGCAATTTTAGGTTGGACTGAATCAACAGCCTACTGATTAAGGTGACATCCATTTCTTTTAGCTGTGAAATCTCCATCTGGATCTCACTTAGATCTTATTTAAACTTTAATTGGTGTCTTGCAATATTTATCTTCCTTAGAAGCCCTGCACAATTGTCCTTCCCAATGTTTAATGACCCTTTGTCTAAGAGATCGAAAACCTCTTCGTAGTCGTCTTTGAGTTCTTTAACTATTATTTGCTTTCCATTATGTTGGTTTCCAATACTTTGAGCATAATGTCACCTCTGATTTGCTCTGTGGCTGATAATTTTGTAGTTTTGGATGTCTCTTCATTCATTGAACATATGATTTCCCTTTGAAGAGCGACCCTTGCTACTTTAGCTTCTTTTTCCTTCATGATGATGTTATCAAAGGAATTGCTTGCTTCATGGAAGTAATTATGGAGGATCTTTATCTTGGAAATCAACTTCTGTTGTTCAACTTCTAGCTCTGCATGCACTTCCAGTGACTGGGCCTAGAAAACTTTCAGATCTATGACTAGATCTTCAATTGACTTTAATTTTGTTTGTAATTGATTTATGATTTCTTCTTGCGTTTGACTTGTCTGCACTCTCTCTTCCATCTTGCTAAGGCTTGTTTTTAGGGATTGAATCTCTTTCTTATCCCCGACTCTAGCTTGGTCCAGACCTTTATTTATACCTTATTCAATCCTTTTTTCATTCTCCTTTAATTGGCCTTGAAGTTTAGCGATCATGAGGTTTCTCTGTATCAAACGTTCTTTCATATTTTCAACAGTGAACTGGTTAGTTGTGGCTAACGCTCCCATAGAACCAACTACTTCGGTAGAGAAATCTTCTTCCTCTAAATTCTTCCCGTCTATTATGATTTTGTGCTTCTTTACCATTGCATTTTCCCTTTGATGCATTTCCTGCTTCAACACTGCCTCTCTCTTCTTATTGAAAAAATAATCAGATGGAGGAATCTCTTCTCTGGAGATGGGTTCAAGGTCACTAACATATAGGGCTCCCAGCTGGGGGAAACCGAAAGTGGATTGTAATGGAGTCAAAGAGGGGATGGGCACACCTAGTTTTGTAGATCTTACCTCCTCTGTTGTTTTGGGGGTATTACCATGAGTTGTAGATGATGAAGGGAAATCTGGTTTATCAGACATTGGGGGTGTCTGAGACCCTTTTTCCATTCCTCAGTTCTTTGCCTTTTGTTCCTTTGTTTTCCGTGGAGACTCTTCGGTCTCTTCTAGAATTCTCTTTGTATTTTCTTTACCCTGCCCTGTTGATCCAAAACCTGGGAATATGCTTCCTTGTTATGGAGGCTGAGTTGGTGCTTCTCCTAGTAATACCTCAGGTAAACCACTTCTCCGATGTTTCTGGAAGTTCAGGAAATTTTTTTGCAAGTCAGGTGACAAAGATTGAAACTTGGCCAACACTTCATCATAACTTATAACTCCTCTAAACATGTCGTCACAAGGGGATTGTTCATGTTCGTACGCTTTCAGATTGCAGTTGACTTGGTGATTACCCACAATTTTGTGGGAATCATATTTCCCATGATCGAGATTTAGCAACTTTATCTCTCCTAATGCAGCTGCATCCACCTTGGAATGCCCTATATGGAGTAGCGAATATTTCCCAACATGCACATGGAAAATAGGCCAAAATCTCTTTTGGGCCATTTTTAATTCATTCTCGATGCCACCTATTACTATTTGATGAGCCACCTCCCTGCATACCATTCTATTAGGGAGGGATTTTGGTAGTGCGTGGGGATGGATTGAACATCCGAAAACCCTAATGTAGGAAAATTTTTCTTCTATAAACCATTCTGCGACGACCTTGAGACATTCCATGACTGACTCAGAAATATGGGTAGGTTCGCAGCCATACAACATCTGGTGCACCATAATCACTACGAAGTGGCAGATTTCGTAGAAGGAGTCCTGAGCATTTTCTTCCCACAACTTAGAATAGTATTCATGAATGGTTTTATTGGAGGTTGGGTTCCAACTCTAATTCATCAAAGGGAAAGGGGTCATGAAGCATATGGAATCCATGATGTAGGCAGACATATAGAAAGCCACTAGTTGGCCCTTGGATTTTGCGGTTTGATACTCTGTTACCTCCTTAGATAAGTTATCTGATAGGATTTTGTCCCAGTTGAAACTAAAACCTTTAGCTGCTTCATGAAGAAGAGGCACCCATTCCGTAGAGAAATGAGTGGGGATTTTCTTTCCGAAGAGTCTGCAAAGAATCATGGCTACATAGACCATGTATTCATTTAGTGAGGCTGTGGCATATTTCCCATGAGTATCGGCCCTAAACTTTGCTGGCACTCCCCACCAGTCTTTAATTATATCAGGGTATGTCTGATCTGCCTCTGTCCATTCCTTTCTTTGGAATTCGTCTATGAATTCAACATTATAAATATACTTAGGATTAGGGGATAACATGTACATTAATTGTATATGTTCCAGCCTGAAGGAACTGATGACGACCCCATGGTTGTCCAGAATGCTCCTTGTCTTCACGTCTGCTCTCTCTAAGGCCCAATATATCATGTCATTATATGGCATGAGTCGTGGGCATTCTGCTATTTTGTGAAGTTCAGACTCCACTATGTCTCAGAGTTTGTTCTCAGAATCATGCGAGAAGTTCTTAATTTCATAATCTAGATTCTCGAAGATTTGCCTCCAAGATTTGATAGAATCAATAGCATGGGGTGTGGTATCAGCTACGACATCTCCTTCTATACCTGTGCTTTCAACAATTCCCTCAACCTTCTTAAGTACCCTCTTAGGTGCCATAGCGTTCGCACTAGATTGAAAATGTTAAGGTCCTAACCCGCACATAGGTAGATCAATGTATTCGGATGTAATAAAGGTCAATATTAATAAGGCCTTTCAATAAAATAGAATAAGGTGGATGTAAGAAGACCTAATAGAAGCTTCCTCTTCTAGAAGGATCTTCCTCTAGATTCTTCTCTTAATAGACATATTTAATATAAATAAGGGTCGAGGGTATGAAAACCCTAGCTTGGAGATTATTGTAACAGAGCGTTGCTTGACTGGAGGTTGCCCCCTCGAAGAGGCTTGTGAACATTTCTTTTTGAATCAAAGTGTTATTTCAGTTGATGTTCTTATATTATTTCTATGTTATTGTGGAGATTATGCTAGTTATATTACTGTTATTCTACCATTTCTAGCATTTTATTTCTGTTCTGTGTATTTATTATATCTGGTATCTTGCAAGTGGTATCAGAGCACTTTCCTTGGCAAAAATTGTGGGAATTTTTTTTCATTGTAGAGACATATTCCAGCGTCTTTAAGCCACATATATCTGTCGTTACGTGCATAAATCCGCGGTTGAGGGATTCATACATGCAAGAAATACAAGTGGTTCTTAAGCGCACATCTATTGGCCACCCTTGTAACCCCTGTTGGTACCCTTTTGAGTGGTAGCACATCAGACAACACCTGTGTATGGATCGACCTAGATTTCCTGAAGCCCTCTTTAGATAAACCTATCGGCCGCCAGACTGCTATAGTGTCACTGAGAACAACACTCGAGAAGATACTCTCTAATACCTGGGTATTCAGGTAGTACGGCTAAGGGTACGGTCTATCCTCCTTAGTTAGTGCCCTGAGATATTGGGCTGAGTACTATTGTTGGACCCTACACTTATATCAGAGAGCTATAGCACAGGGCAATCCCTTGTCTGTAGAACCCTTGAATACCTAACCCTTGGGGGACAAAAACATAAACAAATTAAAACCGACCAGATCTATTGACGCACAACTGTGTTCGGGTTGCCAAGTAAATACACATTTCTTTCTGGTTAAGAATTTGGGGATTTCATCACTGCAGTATTCTTCAGAACAGAGTATAAAGTCTAGAAATTGTTTCACCATTATTTGAGACCTATTCCATTGGATTCATCCCTTCGCCCTTATCACAGTCATCCATATCATTTTTCGGCCAAAAAAAAAATAAAAAAATTGACCCCGCCCGCCCCTTTTCAGTTCACCCATCCTCATGGCCCATACCTGTAGCCAAGAACTGGAGTCTCTCTTCAACACCTTGCAATCTAGTTTCCTAGAGACCCAAAATAAAGTGAAACAACTCAGTGCTACTATTGCCTCCCGAGATACATCCATCAATACAACCATAAATGCATATGTGCAATCCACAATGGAGGAAGTCAAACAAGAACTGACCACCCAACTTGAATCTGTCTTCGCATCACTCTGCACCAAACTAAATATCCCTACCGATGACCCTTTTCCTAATGAACATCCAAAGACTAAAGGTGAAACTTCCTCCCATTCCCATACCTTTCAGCCCCATCACTTTCAACGTGACATACGCCTTCCACGGGTGGATGTAACCAAATTTGATGGCTCGGACCCCACTGGTTGGGTCACCCAAATGGAACATTATTTATCTCTATATGGAATTACAGATGACTTGGCCAAACTCCGGTATGGTGTTCTCCATCTAGATCAAGAACGCTGGCAATGGTGGCAATGGAGAAAAACTTCTCGTTAAGGGTATATTGCTTGGACCCAATTTGTGACTGAGCTTTATGAACGCTTTGACACTGACACCAACCATTTGGGCCATTTGACAAAATTGAAACAATCAGGAACATTTGAAGACTTCATAGCCGCATTTGAACGCCTGTCTTTTCGAACATAGGGCATGATTGATGCTTTCTTTCGAGAGTGTTTTATCAGTGGCCTCAAGGAGGAGATTCAGGCCCATGTCCTCATGGCTCGACCTTCGAGTTGGGTGGAAGCTACTAAAATTGCTAAAGAAGCACAACAATTTGTATCCTCTCAAACCCGTAAACCTTCATTTATCCCTCGCCCTAAACCCATAAATCCCACTACTCCATCCACCCCATTAAATATCCAAAAATTGACCAGGGTTGAAATGGCTAATGCCAACTCAAAGGCCTTTGTTCTAATTGTGATGACAAATATTTCCTGAGCCACAAATGTAAGGAACAAAATATTTTTATGGCCATCTCTGAGGATATTTCAGAAGAGGATGTTGAAACTCCCATTGTGCATGAGTCCCCTGAAATCACTGACATAACACCTCCCTCTGACCCTCCCGAAGTAGAACCGATCATTTCCCTCAATGCTCTCACTTGCTTCTCCACCCCCCCAAACCCTCAATTTAATTGGTTACATCAAGCATCGGAAGGTCATCATTCTGGTTGATAGTGGAAGTACCCATAATTTTATTCATTTCCGCATTGCCCAAGAAACCCATTGCTACATCCATGCCGTCAACAATTTCCAAATTATGATTGCCAATGGTGGTTCCATGAAATGTGGAGGGCGCTGTGAAAATGTGCGTCTCCAAATCGGTGACTACCACCTCAAATCCCATANGATGACTTGGCCAAACTCCGGTATGGTGTTCTCCATCTAGATCAAGAACGCTGGCAATGGTGGCAATGGAGAAAAACTTCTCGTTAAGGGTATATTGCTTGGACCCAATTTGTGACTGAGCTTTATGAACGCTTTGACACTGACACCAACCATTTGGGCCATTTGACAAAATTGAAACAATCAGGAACATTTGAAGACTTCATAGCCGCATTTGAACGCCTGTCTTTTCGAACATAGGGCATGATTGATGCTTTCTTTCGAGAGTGTTTTATCAGTGGCCTCAAGGAGGAGATTCAGGCCCATGTCCTCATGGCTCGACCTTCGAGTTGGGTGGAAGCTACTAAAATTGCTAAAGAAGCACAACAATTTGTATCCTCTCAAACCCGTAAACCTTCATTTATCCCTCGCCCTAAACCCATAAATCCCACTACTCCATCCACCCCATTAAATATCCAAAAATTGACCAGGGTTGAAATGGCTAATGCCAACTCAAAGGCCTTTGTTCTAATTGTGATGACAAATATTTCCTGAGCCACAAATGTAAGGAACAAAATATTTTTATGGCCATCTCTGAGGATATTTCAGAAGAGGATGTTGAAACTCCCATTGTGCATGAGTCCCCTGAAATCACTGACATAACACCTCCCTCTGACCCTCCCGAAGTAGAACCGATCATTTCCCTCAATGCTCTCACTTGCTTCTCCACCCCCCCAAACCCTCAATTTAATTGGTTACATCAAGCATCGGAAGGTCATCATTCTGGTTGATAGTGGAAGTACCCATAATTTTATTCATTTCCGCATTGCCCAAGAAACCCATTGCTACATCCATGCCGTCAACAATTTCCAAATTATGATTGCCAATGGTGGTTCCATGAAATGTGGAGGGCGCTGTGAAAATGTGCGTCTCCAAATCGGTGACTACCACCTCAAATCCCATATGTTTTCTATCGACATGGGTGGTTGTGACATTGTGTTAGGTGCAAACTGGCTAAGGACCTTGGGTCCCATTCTCATGGATTTTAAGGACTTAACCATGCAATTCGACCAGGAAGGCCACCAATATAAATTCCAAGGCATCACTACTAGTTCACCTGAGGTCATTAGTTCCCATCGCATGGAAAAGCTGCTAAAAAAAGGTCATTCTGGTGTCATTGCCCAAATCCATGCCATACAAGCAATAGAGACACCCCCTGTGCCGCAAGACCTCTAAACCCTCCTTTCTAAACATCAAATGGTATTTTCCACTCCCCAAGGACTCCCTCCTTTCCGTAGTGTTCATGATCATTCCATTCCCCTTGTACTAGGAATCCTTCCTCCCAATATCCATCTGTATCGCCACCCCTTTTCACAAAAAAATGAAATTGAGAAAATGGTCCAGGAACTCCTTACTGCAGGCGTTATCCGTCCTAGTACGAGCCCTTACTCTTCTCCGGTAGTCATGGTCCTGAAGAAAGAATGTTCTTGGAGAATGTGTTCTGACTTTCGTTCCCTCAACAAACTGACCATTAAAGATAAATTTCCCATTCCTGTCATTGATGACCTCGTGGATGAATTGAGTGGAGCCCAATTATTTACCAAACTTGACCTTTGCTCAGGCTATCATCAGATACATATGAAAGAGGTAGACATCCCCAAGATGGCCTTTTGAACTCATGAGGGACACTATGAGTTTTTGGTCATGCCCTTCGTCCTGTCTAACGCCCCCTCCACCTTCCAAAGCCTCATGAATCATGTCTTCCATCCCTTTCTCCGTCATTTTGTCTTAGTTTTCTTTGATGATATCCTCATCTATAGAAAAACCTGGACATGCCATCTTACTCACGTGGATCAAGTTCTCCATCTACTCTCTCAACACCAACTTTTCCTGAAATAGTCTAAATGTGCTTTTGGTGCCTCAGAAGTAGAATACTTCGGTCATCTAGTGGGCAAGGATGGCATCAGGGTGGACCCAAAAAATATTGAAGCTATGAAAGACTGGCCGCACCCAAAGACTCTCAAAAGATTGCATGGATTTTTGGGCCTAACAGGGTATTATCGCAAGTTTGTTAAAAACTACAGAAAGATTCCAGCATCTCTCACTGCTCTCCTCAAAAGGAACTCTTTCACTTGGACTCCACTAGCTGAGCAAGATTTTCAAACCTTGAAGATGACCATGTGCACCACTTCGGTTATGGCCCTTCCTGATTTCACAAAGACCTTTGTGTTGGAATACGATGCCTTAGGGAAAGAAATTGGCACTGTCCTTATGCAAGAGGGTCGAACTTTGGCCTTCACCAGCAAGCAACTATCTGAAAGGAATCTGGGCAAACCCATTTATGAAAAGGAAATGTTGGTTGTTCTACATGTCATTGATCTGTGGCGCCCTTATCTCTTGGGACAACGCTTCCAAATTAAGACCGACCATCAAAGCCTCAAGTACTTTCTGGAACAACGCATTTCCTCTCAGGAGCAACAAAAAAGGGTGACCAAGCTCTTTGGATATGATTATGAGATCATTTACAAGAAGGGCAAAGACAATGTCATGGCGGATGCACTGTCCCAAAAATATGAAGAAGGATCCCTTTTTTCTCTTTCCTTCTTTGTACCTGATTGGCTCCAAGTTGTGCGCCAGGAATGGCTTCAAGATCCCAAAAGTTCGCATCTAATCCAACAATTGCAAACCAAGGCTCCAGCTCCCCCAGGGTACTCCTGGCTCCAGTATGAGCTTCGATACAAAGGCTGTTTGTATTTAAGTAAACAATCCAAGCTTAAATCCATGGTACTTTATGAGCTTCATGCTACACCCACATTCGGGCACTGAGGGTTCACCAAAACATATGACCGGGTCAAATGCTCTTTTTTTTGGGATGGTATGAAACAGGACATCCGTACTTTTTTCGCTGAATGTGAGGTGTGCCAATGCAACAAGGGAGAAACAGTCAAATCTCTGGGCACACTACAACCACTTCTGATTCCCCCTGCTATTTGGAAGGATATCTCTATGGACTTTATTAACGGCTTACCCAAATCAGGGAATAAATCAGTCATAATGGTGGTTGTGGATTGCCTTTCCAAGTATGCTCATTTCTGCGCTCTTCACCACCCATTTACTGCATCCACGGTGGCTCAAATTTTCACGGACCAGGTCTTCAAGATTCATGGCATGCCACACTCTATTGTTTCTGATCGTGACCCAACTTTCACAAGAAATTTTTGGAAAGAACTGTTTAAGCTACAAGGCACCCAATTGCATCTCAGCTCAGCTTATCATCCCCAGATGGATGGTCAAACGGAAGTTGTCAAAAAGTGTTTGGAAACATATCTGAGGTGCTTTGCCTCTAAAAAACAACACTAGTGGGCTCAATGGTTACCCCTAGCTGAATGGTGGTACAACACTTCATACCATATAGCCACTCGCATGACTCCTTTTGAAGCAGTATATGGACAGAAGCCACCTTCAGTTCTCTTATACTTACCGGGTACCTCGAAGGTCCAGGCGGTTGACCAAACACTTACAATCTGAGAGGATATTGTTCACACCCTTAAAGAGAACTTGGTCATGGAACAGAATCACATGAAGTAGCAAGCAGATCAAGGTCATTCTGAACGTCAATTTGCAGAAGGGGATCAGGTGTTTCTGCGACTGCAACCATATAAGAAAATTTCCCTCAAGGCCGAGCATTGTCAGAATCTAGCGCCCAAATTTTATGGTCCTTATACAGTTCTCAAGCATGTGGGACAAGTCGCATATCAGTTAGCTCTACCCAGTCAGTTGAAGCTACATCTTGTTTTTCATGTTTCATGCTTAAAGAAGGTGATTGGAACCAGGTGCCAAATTCAAACCAACCTTCTAGAGTTAGCTGAAGAAGGATCCATTTGGCTATAGCCAGAAGCAGTTTTGGACTAGCGTGAGTGTCGCCTGCGTCAGAGAACCATCAAGGAAGTGCTATTCTAGTGGAAAGATACGATTCCAGCAGATGCCACTTGGGAACCAGCGACCATTCTGCAGCAGTTTCCACATCTCAAGCCTTGAGGACAAGGTTGTTTTTAAGGGGGCGAACATGTTAAGGTCCTAACCCGCACATAGGTAGATCAATGTATTCAGATGTAATAAAGGTCA
>ML801058.1:512434-541564 GCA_009831015.1 Picea engelmannii
TTCAAATTAACTAAGGAAATGTGTCCCAAGACACAGGAGGAGATAGAATACATGTCCAGGGTCCCTTATTCATCAACAGTTGGTAGCTTGATGTATGCAATGGTTTGCACAAGACCAGATATTGCACATGTAGTGGGAGTTGTCAGCAGGTACATGAACAATCCAGATAAAGAACATTGGGAGGCAGTAAAGTGGATTCTCAGGTATTTGAGAGGTACTACTACTCATGTATTATGTTTTGGAGGTTTAGACACTTTTCTACGGGGATATGTTGATTCAGATATGGCAGGTGATCAAGACAGCAAGAGGAGCACCACAGGGTATTTTTTTACTATAGGTGGAACAACAGTAAGTTGGATTTCTAAACTGCAAAAGGTTGTTGCACTTTCAACAACAGAGGCAGAGTATGTTGCTGCTATAGAGGCTAGTAAAGAGATGATTTGGTTACAAAGGTTTATGGAGGAATTGAGAAAGAAGCAGGAGAACAGCCGGTTGTACTGTGACAGTCAGAGTGCCATTCACCTTGCAAAGAACTCAGCCTTCCATTCGAAGACTAAGCATATAAAGTTGAGGTACCACTTCATACGATCCACCTTGGAAGATGTACATTTGAAGTTGGAAAAGATACACACTAGCCAGAATCCTGCAGACATGTTAACAAAGGGAGTAACCAGGGAGAAACTGAGTTCCTGCTCAGTTTCAGTTGGTCTTCAAGAATGAAGATGAAAATGAGAAATTTGCCAGGTCCAAGAAGGTTTAGAGTCCATCATATACAACAACGGTGGATTTGTTGAGATCAGTCTCCAAGTGGGAGATTGTTGGTTGTGGAGCCTGATTATCTTCCTGATTAAGAGGTCCTTGCTTTTAGCTGTGTTTATACCCCATGAAGTATTTACACCCCAGAAGTATGTACACTCTTCCACGTAGGGGAGTGTAGAGGGGGGGTGCCCCCTCTGTAGGGTCCGAGGGGGGCTATCCCCCTGGCTGGGGGGTCTGGGGCAAGCGGGCCCCCGAAGGAAAAATTGCCTTGTAAATGTATATTTTAATTTCATTGTAAATCTGGACCGTTCATTATAAGGTCATAGATCTAACGGTAGAGATTATGTTAGGTTTTTTTTTCCCTAGAAGGCAACCCTATTTTATGAGGGAAATGTATTGCGGCTATGATTGATAGTGAATATTGTATTCTGAGAGAGGAGATTGTGAGAGAAAGAAGAGGAAGTTACAGTTGTAGGTTGTATCCCTTCATTTGCTGGATAATAATAAAGGAAGGACCTAGAAATTTCTCTAGTGGACATAGCCCACACTGGGTGAACCACGTAAATCTATGTCTCTCTTGTATTGCGTGTCTTCTGTGTTTTGTTTTTGCAGTTGTCTTATTTTATTGCTCCACAGTCCTATTTTTCTAACAGTTTCTAGGTCTTAAATTGTATTTCTGGTGCAGTTCGGCTATTATATCATCTGCAATACCCTGATAGGTCAAGTCTTTAGAAGTTTTGTTGCTTACATCGTCTTCCGATCTATTTTCTTTATTTAAGGATTTTTCATAATCTTGTCTCGATAAATAGGGTTGTAGACTATCGTCACCAAGATTATTTATATCCTCGTCTAACTCTTCAAAATCTTCTAGGTCTTCCCCTCCAATGAAGTTTTCACCCTTGAAGGGGGTTGGGATTTTTTGATCCTCATTCTTAATTAGTTTTTGTGGGGCTTGAGGATCCAGATTCCTTCTGAAATCTTTCCTAGGAAAATGATATTTTTTTTGGTTTATCGAGTTCCATTTTTGAGATCTTATTTGACAACTCCCTAATTATCCTAGCCATATTGTCTATTTTATCTCCCAAGGATTTCCCTGTTCCAGAGGATTCATCTTGTTCTTTGAATTTTTTATTTTCTTTGTTCTCGGTTTCTACCTTGGCTTTTAGTTTTCCTGATGCCATCATGTTCGATTCAATTTCTAGGGCATCATCTTGCATCTTGGTGAGACCTACTAATCTCCTTTCTCTTAATGATGGAGCGAGATCGGGATCAAAGGATCCAGTGAAAATTACTTTCGCTGTGGGTTGAGAAGGTTTGAACTCGACCGATATTTTATTGTACAACTTGTTAAAACTTTGAGTGAACTCAAGAACTGATTCTGAGATTTTCTTTCTGAGAGCCCCAAATTCAGTTAGGTAATAGAGGGGGTCTCTCCTTTCTCCCCATTGTCTGATAAAAGCATTTTCAATTTCTTTGTAAGACCTTTTAGATCCCGCTGCCAAGGCTCAGAACCAAGTCCTCACATTTCCTTCGAAATTCTGAACGAGGATTCTAGAGTAGACATCTTCGTGCTCAATTCCAAGGATGTCAGCAAACCGGTCAAAGAAATTGATGTGTTCTTGTGCGGTTAAATATCCTTCCCTTGTGAATTTGGGAAGACTTTTCACGTAATTTTCTGGAAGGTTGTGTAGGGAAACTGATAGGACAAGATGGGCATATCTGGCAACCACCTTAGCAAAGATTCTAGGGAGTGGTACTTGACCGCTTGCTTCTCCTCCTGCAGCACCACCTCCAGCTCCCGCACCTCCGTGTGCAGCCATTGATGGATTCGAGGTTGAAACTCAGAGTGTATGAGGGGAAATTTCATGAAAGTTTGGTATATTTTGGGTTGTGCTTGAATGTGATAAAAAGGTTGTGGGGAACTGATTGTCAAGACACAGGAAACTGGAGAAAGAAGGCCCAAGAAGAAAATAAATTGTTTCTCCAGACTCATATGACGAATATATTGGAGAATCAACGGGGGTTAAATCAGGATACACAGGGCATTCGTCAGAGTACTTGGTAGTAGGAGTGTGCACTTCAAGAAAAGAGAACGTATCGATTGAAAGGGGGAGCAAGACAGATCTCTCAAGTATTCCCCTAACGTTCGACTGTGTAGAATTAGGTTGACAGATGGTATGTGTCGGTGAAAAAATTTGTCTAATGGATCTTCGTGATTTTAAAATCTTTTCCGGATCAGAAACTGGTGAAGTCTGTTTGTCGTCCGGGTTCTTCCTGGTATTCTTTCGGCTTGAAGCCAGCTTATTTATCGTGGAGTCACCAAGTGAAAGATGAAGGTAGCCTTAAATTTTTTTTATCTTTGTTTACTATCAAAGAAAGAAAATGTCAATGTTGTTCTTCCCAGGGAAAATATTTGTTTCTTCGCTCCCCAACAATGGCGCCAAAAATATGTTGTTCCTGAGTTTATACTTTAAGGCTCTAAAGTATATCGTCAAAGCATATGATACAAGTAAAGAAATTTAAGGTAGACAAAGTCAACTTTGAAGGATAATCAGTATGGTTGGTTCCTTAACTGTGTCCGTTGAGCTTCCCAGTTTTCTTGGATGCTTATGTTCCATTCAATGGCCGCCCATGAATGTTCTAATTCAACCTGGGTGTTATTTGTTTGCAAGATAGTGTTAAATAAATGTAGGGCAATGCTATTCTGATCTAAAAGACCGGCTTATACATTAGGTTGTCTTAAGGTGGGCACAATTATGAGTGATAATGGTTGGAAGAAGGTCTAAAACATTGTTCAATAAAGTGTGTTGCTTTCTGATTTTAATTATAAGATCAAAAAAAAAATTCAAACACAGATTAATATTCAACAGATCAGAGGTCGTTTCCTCTTCCTGATTTAGATTTTAAAGACATGATAGTGACGAGTGAAAAACACAAAATCATTTAACAAAAATGAGGCATCAATCATGGAAGAATCTCACTTTGCAATGAGGAAAGATGAAAGACAAGGGGACTCTAATGAAACACAAAACATTGCATCATAAATAATCTACAGGTCTTGAAACTGTTGACAACAGGTACAATGGAAAAACTATAAATAATTAGATAACCCAATGGATTTGAACTAGTAGTAAATATTATGCTAAATTATAGTTAAAATTCCATCAAAGATACACCTAAGAAAGAATGTTATGAGCAAAAACAAAGGGAACACATAGCTTAGGATTGACAAGATCTGGAATCTCTGCTTTGCATTCTTATTAATCATTGCAAAAAGTTTCTCCCATATAATGTCTACCAAAAATCCATCACTTAGTCCTAAAAATTTACACTTATACAAAATTTCCAATCTTTGGCGGTTGGGGAATCTCTAATTTCTAGAAACTAGCTATTTATCGTAAATAAGCTGAAAACTGTTTTACAAGATTTCTTTATCTTTCTTTTATTTTTATAGCTACACTTTTCAAACTAGTACTTTATTTCTATGTTGAAGACTCTCCTTCTGTTTCTCTTACACATTCGATGCATTTGTTGAGGAAAGGTGCAGACGTTTTGGGAGGCTCTGGAAACTCCTTTGCTTCGAATAGATATACCTTTGTCTATATCTTTGGGAAATAGTCTTCAACTCGTTTATCTACAAACTTTATTGATTGCAATTTTAAGTTGGGCTGAAACAAACACCTATTGATTAAGGTGACATCCATTTCTTTTAGCTGTGAAATCTCCATCTGGATCTCACTTAGATCTTCTTTAAATTTTAATTGGTGTCTCTCAATATTTATCTTCCCTAGAAGCCCTGCGCAATTGTCCTTCCCAATGTTTAATGATCCTTTGTCTAAGAGATCGAAAACCTATTCGCAGTCGTATTTGATTTATTTAACTATTATTTTTCTTTCCATTATGTTGGCTTCCCATACTTTGAGCATAATGTCACCTCTGATTTGCTCTGTTGCTAATAATTTTGTAGTTTTGGATGTCTCTTCATTCATTGAACATATGATTTCCCTTTGAAGAGAGACCCTTACTGCTTTAGCTTCTTTTTCCTTCATGATGATGTTATGAAAGGAATTTCTTGCTTCATGGAAGTAATTTTGGAGGATCTCTATCTTGGAAATCAACTTTTGTTGTTCAAATTCTAGCTCTGCTTGCACTTCCAGTTACTGGGCCTGGAAAACTTTCAGATATATGACTAGATCTTCAATTGACTTTAATTTTGTTTGTAATTGATTTATGATTTCTTCTTGCATTTGACTTGTCTGCACTCTCTCTTCCATCTCGTTGAGGCTTGTTTTCAGGGTTTGAATCTCCTGCTTATCCCCGACTTTGGCTTGGTCCAGAACTTTATTTATACCTTCTTCAATTCTTTTTTCATTCTCCTTTAATTGGCCTTGTAGTTTAGCGATCATGAGGTTTCTCTGTCTCAGACGTGCTTTCATATTTTCAACAGTGAACTAGTTAGATGTGGCTAACGTTGTTACACATATTTTTGGTCACTGTGGTGGCATTTCTACAATGTTGTATTCAGGCTGCCAACAAGGACTTTTTGCCTGAGAAAGATGACTGTTGTCTTCCTCCAGAAAACATATTTTGAAAGTGAGTTCGTAGGCCACCTATGTATTAGGGTGAGAGAATGCCTGATTCTTGCAGGCTTCCCACAACTAGGGTGTGAACCGTTTGCAGGCTACTCTATAGGCAGGGTGCGAACCTATTTTTAATCTTGGAGAAAAGAAGAAGTCTCGAGGATTCTATAAGGGAATCTTCTAGAGGATGAGTTGGCATTTGTATGGTTGGCATCCTACTGACTTCTTTGATTTGGTGGGATCATCCTCATCCATGTAACCATCTCTCCTTCTCCTATATATTGAAAGGTTTCTCATGGAAAAGGTTAAGCAAGATTGAATGAAGAATTGGTGAAAGAATTGTGTGAGGAATTATGCTTGGATAAGATCTTGGAGTTGTCATTTGATCTATCAAGCTGGGCTAGATATTCTTCATATGATTGTAGAACAAGTGTGTGTTGGAACCAAGGGCCACCGAAAGGAAGCTTGCGACATCAAGGTGATCAAGTTGTAATCTTCTATTTCCATATAATATGATACGGAGGCATGTCCCTTTCCCATAAAATCACTATTATTTTATTGTGTAATTCCTTGATCATATGCATAGGTTGACTTTTGAATATACTTTGTTGTCTTCACTTTGGTTGGTTTGTGTTGTCGTGGACTTGATTGCACGAGAGCACCGGAGCGAAGCGGGAACAACAGAGACCTAAGGAAGCGATCTAAAGGTATGTTACTTTTCCTTCTCTGCTAGTAGATTCAATGGTCACAACTTAGGGAAAGAGTAGTGCATTGTCTTGTTTTGTTCTATATCCAGGTGGATCTAGGGAGATATGTTAGTGTCCACACCTATCGATTTGTCCAATAACAAAATTGGCGACTCCAATGGGGAAAGATACCCATTTTTAGTGGTTTTTATTGGTTTTTGCTTGGCCATTTGTTCTTGACCTAGAATTTCTCATTCCCATCAATCTCTGAGTCTTGAGGATACTCTCACTGACTCCCTGTGTCTAGAAGTTCCCTAAAAAATTTAGTCCTTTTTCCAATTTTTGCTTGTTTATAGGCGTTCTCGCACTGTATCCTTTAGTGGCTTGTGAGAATCACCTGAGTTCAATCCCTGGAGTTAAGTCCAGTGCAAACCCCTCGTAGTCAACCTTTGTTCAGCCTGTGAGAATCTTTGGTCCTCGCACTGTAATACACTACCAGCCTGTGAAAATTTTTGGTTTAATCCTTTTATGTCCTGAGATACCCAAACTTGTTTGTTTGTCTAGGAGGAACTTCTTTGATCATTGATTGGATTTTTCTTAGCTTCAAACCCATGAGGGATTGGCTTTCAGAAATTGAAAGCCCTCTTTGTTCAATTTGTCTCAACTTTTACCTCTTGACCCTTCTTCTTCGAACAAGGGCATAATTTCCGATCTTAGTATCCGAGTGCTTGTTTGGTCCAAGAGTCTGTCATTGGTTTAAAAGTAGAGAGTGATTATCTTTTCAATTGTTTATTACTTGGAAACATCTACCCATGTGCATTTGAAAAGACTCTTTTTTGTCAATTTGTCTTTTTGTCTTCATTGAAAGATTTATTTGGGATTTTGCTATGTGTTCTTTTTGTTTTCGTTGGTTGCTTATTCTTTTAGTTCCATCTCTCTTGTTGGTTTCTAATTAAAATTAAAAACATTTTCTTTTAAGCAACCTGTTATTCGAAAATGATGGAATTTAAATATTGAAAAAACACAAATAGAGAATTTGCATTGCTAGTGATTGTTTGATATTGCATCTTAAAGACGCGTGCAATATAGTTCATGCTGTTCTGGAAAATTCCTCTATCCCTCCCATAAATAGGATTTATCGAACGAAACTTGTATATTTCATTCCTACTTACACATTTTTGGGTCAGAGTCTCATACAACATTGGTTTCATCTCCATGTATTCTTGAGTAACAACAACCCTTAATAATATTGCGAAATTTTAAAATTTAACTAGTAACTTTTTCTAGGGCTCGTATACACCAACATTAGCTAGGCTAGAGATTTGGAATAGACAGTGAGACACACTCTCCAAAGTACAAAACACAAAATATTATCTTGTGATAGGGAGTGTTAAATTCGATTAGCAACATTTTGTCCTAGGAAACCCTTCTCACACAAGGGTCAAACCTGAGGTTGCATCGAGATTGACAAAGTTACTCACCCTGCTTTGTTGATATCGGTGTAGAGATTGCACGTATTATGGGGGTCAATTGAAGGTATACCCACAATGATGAGTGGAAGCCTCTCAAGTTGATTTCGGTCCAGATACCCTACCCTTGTGTGTGGATTAGATTGTCGACTGTCCCCCCAGGAAGTGTTGTTGTTGGTGGTAACCTTAGTTGCCTATCTTTTTAAAATCTTACACAAGGTGACTGTGAAGGGGAAATTATTCACAGTACCTGGAATCGACGTTGGCTAGACTCACTCGGACTCCTTGGAGGGTCTACCCATGATTATGTGTGGGAGCTTGAACTAGGGTGTAAGTTCGTTAAGCAGGTTGTCAATGTAACTTTTCCACCCTAGTCTAGCCCCTTCTTGTCTCGCCATTACGACGTTGGATTTCATCACCAACTAGTGACTGCGGAATTAGAAGGTCTTGATTTCTTGGTTTTTATCCCTAGATTTTTTACTAGCGCATGCTGTTTGTTTACCCAAGGTGACCATAGATTTTCCTTCATTAGTTTTTTAAGTCGTTCACCATTGACCCTCCACGTCGTTCACGTAGAATGTCGGGCTTAACCCCAGAAAATCTGGAAGGTTCTCAATCCTTGCCTACCAACTCACCAGAGGGATCTCCTCAATAGAGTGAAGTCCAAGATGTCACCACTCGATAAGTGGAGATAAATGACTCTCTAGAACGGTTTTGAATTTCCAATTCTCGAGAGGACTTTTGACTTCACCCCGACTCTGAGAGATGTATTATGCGACTGACTTCTTCTGGAGAACTAGTTGTTCAGTCTTCTGGATCACCAACTTGACCATTCCTAGGACTTGAGGGTCAAGATCCTTTTTGCACCATCGACATTTTTAGACATGATATTTTTGTCTCAAGAGTAGGATTTGATATCACCGTCGCACCTGAGCTACCTGAAACCTCTGATCCAGACGCGGTACCTTTTACTACTACATATTATTTTCCTGGAACAGACACTCCACGAGCTGACCACATCTTGACCCTCCCACTACAAATGGTCCATTACACAGATAATATGAGTCTTCATACTAGGATTACCGTGCCTAGCCAAGCCCCCATTGGCACACCGCTTTCACCTAGAATCACCCTGACCCTTCCACCTGGATATTAGGCATTGAATTCTTCTATCCCCACTCCTGCAAAGATGACGTCTAGGACTCCCAGTGATTCCAATCCTTCTGGGCACTCCCCTTTCGGTTTCATTCCGACACTTCCTCCACCCCTGTTCAGAGGACCTCTTACATCTCCTGACGGAGGTATGAATCCTAGTGGCACCATTCCATCATTCACACCTAATTACCAGATTCTTGTTGGTGGACAATTTCACCAAGGAGGCCAAACCCAAAACCCATTTACAGGGCAAATTCCAATTGGGACTCAACCCCTGATTGGGGGGAAACCCCCACCAACCCCACCCTTTGGAAAAAATATACCTTCATCCTTGGCCCAGTACTGGAATTATCTTGTTCATCATAATCCTTTCTTGACTGGGGGGTAATAGCCTCAAACCAGCTCCATCGTTCCCCCTAGCACAGGCCAACCATACCCAAGCATGCCCAATCCTATCTAGCGCTCGAACCCCCAGCCCCACACTCCTATTCAATGGTATAACCCTATGAATTACTTGCCTCCACACCAACAACCGAACCTTCTCGGATCATCACATTATATGAAAACTACTTATGGTCCCACTGGTCTATCGACGGGACTCCCTCCCCAAAGTCACCAGTACCTGCATGTGAACAGACAGTTACCCTTCTTAGCCACCTTGGACCTACAGGATATGTCGAGAATTTTGAATGATCCTATCCATCACTCTCCTCAATGGCCCACCATACCGGCCAAACTACCATCTGATATCCCTAAATTCGATGGTAAACCAGGAGAAGACCCCAAAAATCACGTCATGAATTTTCACCTTTGGTTCTCATCCAACTCTTTGATGGATGACTCTATTCACCTATGTCTTTTTCAACGAACCCTCACAGGGTCCACCGCGAAGTGGTACATAGAATTACCATGAGGTTTCTTCACCGACTTGAACACCCTCGCCATGGATTTTCTCACCCACTACTAGCTACCAATCCAATATGAAACCGAAACCAAGATCTTGAGATCTTTCAAACAGAGAAAAGCCACTCATATATCCAATCACATTCATGAGTGGTGTCGTAGATGACGTCTCATCAAACTCGAACTTCCCGATCAGTTGCTGGTAGAATGGTTCACGAAATCATTCATGAATGACTTCCCTCTTGACATCCCCGTGGGTGGATTTGTCACAGAAGAACAGGAAATGAGTCATGCCCAATACCTAGACCTCGTTTAATAAAAAATGGGTACTCTTTATGACCAGCTCCCCGATGCACCTTGTTCTTCTACTTCTACTACCTCAAACACTCCTATGGATTCACATGCTGCCGACAGTGTGATTGGCATCTTCCATGCCCAACCTCATTCTGTCCACACCTCTAGAAACAACCCCAAATATATGTCTTCTAATGTTCAAAATTCTCCATCTCCTACCCCTCCCACTGGGAAGACTTTTGAGGTAAATGTTGTTCAATCTACCCCTGCCGACAGAAATAAATCCAAGAGAGGAAAGGGTAATACCAAGGAGGAAAAAAATACTCCACAAACTGAGAAAACTAAAGCAACCCCTATTAACGATAAGGATAAGCGCAAACCTCGATATCCTTGTCTTATCTATGGTGATGATCACTACATGAAGGATTGTCCACGTCGCACCAAAGTTAACAAGTTCCTTCAAGGGACCCCAAAACCTCCCACTTCTGCTGTATTTTCACAACCATTCCCCTCTCAACAACATGCCCAATTGGTCATTCATGACCAACCATCCCCCTCCAATACATCATATGTATTAATGTGTACCAGTGATTCAAAGAATAATGACATCACACTTACCACTCGAGCCAAAGATTATTCTTCTTCCAAAGAGAAGGTTGATACGATACCACCTTCGTTGGTTCAAACCTATCCTATGACCCCACCTACCAATGGTCCTCTTCATCTCGAACGACCGAGCCTTGATACAGTTCTTCGCCCTCCCCCAAAGGGTGTTGTTCGAAAATCAGATTTCAATCCTCATGCCCATGCTGCCCAGAACTATAGCATTGTCGAAGATCTGGCCCAAGCACCATCCGCGATGTCATCCCTTGAAGTCCTTCAAAGTTTTCCTACACAACGGAAGGCATTGTTGAAAGCTATTGGTGGAATCGACCCCATGGATACAAATTTAATACACTTTGATTTGGAAGATCACATTCCAAGATTACCCCCTCAACTCACATTCCAAATACAAGTTATTGTCTCCAATAAGAACATTTGTAGAACAGTCATCGACGAGGGCACCTCAACGTGTGTCATGTCTATCACCTGTTGGAAATCCATCGTCTCTCCTCCTTTAACCGAATCCCACAACACACTTAAAGCCTTCAATGGCTCTGGTTTCAAACCTTACGATGTCCTTCCATCATTTCCTATCACATTAGAAGGAAAAATAGTCCAAGTTGAAGTGGAAGTCTTTGACTCTCCTCTCAATTACAACCTTCTACTTGGTCGTAGTTGGATCGATTCCATGCATGCAATTGTGTCGACTCTTTTCTGTATCATATGTTTCCCACATCAAGGAAAATTCATTACCGTCGACCAATTGGCCTTCTTTAACTCTAATACACGTACTGACAACGTACCGTTCATTTCCAAAACTCCTCCTGGATATGAGAACGTTGGCGCGGGTTTTCTCAAAGATTCCTCTTTGATAGGCACTTTCCCCATTCCACCACCCGATGTTCCGCATCCATATGTTGCTTCGATCAACATGATATCCACCTTTGTTCATGACACCCATGAGTCTCACGACCCATGGATAGTCCCCAACCTAGGCGATCATCTTCATTATGGTGACGAAATGCCTTTGAGTCCAGTTGAATATGCTTATCAAGCCATTCAATCAGCAACCCTTACTACCCCTTCTCTTGATGATTCATCTCCAGATTTTTTCCACGTTATCTTTCCCATGGACAAGATGATTATGTCTGTCATGTCCATGGAAGACACCCCCTGGGATGATGGACATCATCATTCCATTCTCTTCCCAGAACAACACACCATCGAGAGTTACCAACGACTCTCGACCCCCTTGACCATTGTCGTCATGTCTACCATTTTCGAGTCTACACACGATGTGCTTTACGAAGGGAACTTAAGAAATATCTCACCCATGATTCCCCTCGACATATCCATCAAACCTGGAATTGTCGAAAATGTGCATATCAGAGCTTCCTGTTCCCATGAAGAAGTTGTCAACTACAAGTCTCTTTTCCAAGAATTTTGTGACGTCTTTTCCTGGAGCTACGAAGAAATGCCAGGTATTGACCTTGCCATTGTAATACATGAGATTAACACATACCCGGACGCCAAACCTGTTCGATAACGCCTTCGTCCGGGCCACCCACGTAAAGCAGCCGCTATCAAGATTGGAGTTGAAAAACTTCTCAAAGTTGGATTTATTTACCCTGTGGCCCTAACTGACTGGGTTTCCAATCTTGTTCCAATTGACAAGAAATAAGGCACCATCCACGTGTGCGTTGATTATAGGGACATTAACAAAGTTTGTCCTAAACACAACTTTCCTACCCCCTTTGTCGACCAGATCATCGACGACTGTGCCGGAAGAGAAATCTTCTCCCTGATGAATGTTTCTTTGGATATAATCATATCAACATTGTTCCCGCGGACCAACACAAAATTGCCTTTATTTGTCCTTGGGGCATGTTTTCTTACTGGAAACTCCATTTCGGTTTATGCCTGCGCAACTTTTCAGCGTACCATGTCTTACACTTTCCACAATATCAAGCATATTGTGCAGCCATATCTTGATGACTTACCTGCTCATTCCATGCATCGGGATGATCATCCTATACACCTCCGCGCCATTTTCCTTCGCTGTGGGTTTTACCATATATGCTTGAATCCACACAAGTGTGTTTTCTGCGTAGAATCTGGCCGACTTCTAGGTTTCATCATTTCACGTCAGGGGATCCAGGTTGATCCTTTGAAGGTTGAGGCAATTCTCAATCTTCCTCCCCCTTCCTCACTTCACCAGTTACAAATTTGGTAAGGGAAGGAAAACTTTCTTTGTCGTTTCATCCCAAACTATGCAGAGATAACTCTTGGATTTACGCGACTACTCAAGAAATGGTTTGAGTTCGTGTGGGACACCACTGCCAAGAAAGATTTCAAAGCTTTGAAATTGTCTTTGACACATGCCTCGATATTCTTTCCCCCCGATTACCATCGCGATTATTTCCTCTACCTCACAGCCTCAGACCTTACCATCTCTATGGTTCTAGTTCAGGAAGATGATTCCCACGATGAACATGTCATCTATTACTTGAGTTGAAATCTCACAACTACCGAAACCAAGTATTTACATGTTGAAAAACTGGCCTTGGCAGCCGTCCAAGTAGTACAACGTTTCCAACACTATATCCTCTCTCGCACAACTACCGTTATTTCTACCTGCAACCCTATGCAACACATTCTTACATGCCAACTACTAGGGGGGAAATACTCTAAATGGATCATGATACTACAGGAGTTTGACTTAGAATTTGAATGCGCTAAGTCCAAGAAATCCTTAGTGTTTGCTGAGTTGATCTGCGATCTTCCTTGCCATGAGATGGAAAACGTAGGAGCTGATTCATTACCTGATGAATCTCTTTTCCTGATCAGTTCCAATGACCTTTGGTATGGAGATATCATCATATATCTTCAAACCCAGACTTTCCATCCTAATTTGTCTAGCACTGACTGCCGTTGAATCTGCTACCAAGCCCGTCAATATATTATCCTCAGTGATACTCTTTATCGTCATGGAATTGAATTTGTTTTTTGATGCTGCCTCACTTTTGACGAAGCCGAGAAATCCCTCAATGACTACCACTTCGGAGCATGTGGTGGTCACATGTTTAGGTATGCTATTGCTCAGAAAATCTTGCGGGCCGACTATTTTTGGCCTTCGTTATTTAATGACTGTATCATTGCCATCCAAAAATGCCATGCCTTCCAAACCTACAACCACAAGATACGATCACACCCTGCGCCTCTACACCCTATGGTGTCCGTTGGTCTGTTTTCAAAATGGGGTATCGATTTCATGACATGTCACCCTCACTCGGTCGGAGGGCATGCTTACATTATTGTAGCCATAGATTACTTTTCGAAATGAGCCGAGGCGATGCCAACATTCGACAATACTAGACGGGCAGCCACATTATTCATATTCAATCACATCATTGCTTGTTTTGGTGTTCCTCAGGCTATCATTACCGATCACGGTAGCCACTTTAGAAATTTCATGATGTACGAACTCACTGAAAGGTTGGGTCTTCTCCACGAAAACTCGACACCCTATTACCCACAAGCCAATGGCCAAGTTGAAGCAATAAACAAGGTCATCATTACCATGCTTCGACGAATGATAGGGATTCACAAAACAATTTGGCACATGATGTTGTTTTCAACATTGTGAGCATGCCGCATGTCTGTCAAGTCTGCTACCGGGTTTACACCATTCAAACTATTTTATGGCCTGGAATCCATCCTACCAATTGAATGTGAGATACCCTCCTTAAATCTAGCCATTGAACTCCTACCGAACACATCTACAGAAGAAGAACGTATGTTGCACCTCATGCAATTAGACGAGACTTGTCGCGACGCTACCCAAGTCATAGAAGCCCAAAAAAAATGTGTCAAGGCCCAATACGACAAACATGTCAAGCCTCATGTTTTCTCCAAAGGAGATCTAGTTCTCCTCTACGAACAAGATCAAGATATCCTAGGAGCCGGAAAGTTTGAAGCTATGTGGCGAGGTCCTTATATCGTTAAATGAGTTCTAGAGAAAGGATCCTATGAGTTAGTGGACTAGATTGGTATCCCTTTGAGTGAACCTAGAAATGGGTTATACTTAAAGAAGTACTATGCATGATATCACATGTGCATGAGTGCTTGTATTTTATTTTACCATAATTTTTGTTTCTTTGTTTTGATTTTGCATTATTTTGCCTCTACCCTTGACCGTTTATCGTGTGTTGTACTTGGTTTCCAAATGTCAGAGTCTTCGCCACCCTACATTGGCTTCACTGATGGCGCTAGCCGTAGTACTCAGAACCTTGCTTCTGTTGCTTCAAAAATTTACGCCCCTACAAACAAACTCATCATTTTACGAGATGTGTGCCTCGGTCGAGCAACCAATAACATTGCAGAATATAGCGTCGTCATCAAATTATTGATCGGCACTAGTTCACTTGGTATTCATCGCCTAGTTATCCAAATTGATTCATATCTAGTAGTACTACAGTTAAGTAATGTCTATGCTATCTGAAGTCCTACTTTATTATGGGTATATTTACGAATTTGTCTCTTGGAACGTTATTTTGATTATATTGAGTATCATCACATTCCTAGATGTCTAAATACATTGACAGATGCATTAGCTAACTATGTCTTAGACAAAAATTTCGGACATTTATAAATCAATCACACATCACATGTATAACATAACACCAAATAAGCTGGTAGAAGCCATGTATATATAACGATCAAAAGTCTTTTACAAAATATTTTGTCTGAGGATCAAAAGATCTCAAAATATGAAGCCCATGGCTTCTACAAAATAGTGTCATGGATGGCGCTCATGATAGAAAACTACAGCTCGGGCCACCCTATGAAGTAGTCGACCAATAGACTCAGACACGCCTACAATATGGCACTGGTGATGCCTAGGGATCTCCCCAATGGCCATATCCGAGATGCCTGCAGTCAACCCCTCCAGATTCTGCTCCATTGCTTCATAGTCTTCCATGTCCCACCTCGCCACTGGAGCTACCTCTCCTCACCATTGAATGGGAGAAGCTACCGGAGGTTGATAGGGCCCCACGTCTGTGTCATCAAAAAGCAATTTTGTAATTAGTTCTTGACAAAACATAAAAACATTGCATATGACAAAATTACAAAAAACATTTAAAAAAACAAAAATGTATACTTCTTACCTAGATCACCCCACTAGTCACCCTCATCTAAGGCCAAATATAGATCTCCAAGGACGTCCAACCTGGCATAGGCATAATCATCAATCATTAACATTTGAGGCCACAACCAATCGAAAAAGACATCATTGTATTTGATGATAGGCCCTGCCACATGACGAGCCATGAGGTTTCACCACCACAACATCCTCAAGTATTTCGGAGCCGGTAAGCCCCAGTCAACCTATAACCACAACAGTGGAACCCTCTCTAGAAAGAAGGATACTAAAAGAGATCTATACTCAAATTGTTTCAGCTTGCCCTTTCTGCATTTCGTTAGTTGCCTCTTCATGTTGCGAAGGACTGCATCTGACGAGTTAAAGACTCGAGGCTCTGTACACTCTATGGCGTACTGAAAAATAGCTCTAGAGAGCCATGTGTGGAGCTGGGCTCCCTGCCATACGAGAAATAGTGAATAATATGGTTTGAAGGGTCAAGTCTTGGACCCCCCAGATAGCCACTTTACCTTTGCTCCTCTCCGCTTCAAGGACACAATACTGTCGACAATATTCGCTCATGGGGAGCCCGCCGCCTCTGCCTCCAGTTAGAATAGCGTGGTACCCACACCATGACAAACCTGTGAGGAAATAGACATATTCAATATCCAAGGTCAAGGTATGGACTATGACATGAAACAACTATTGGTCCATGTCCCATATATGGACCAAGTACTCTAGTAATCTAAGTTGGGCTCTCATGCTCGGAATCAAGAAGAATTTCAAAAGAGCGCAGTCTCGGAGGGCAGCAACGGAACTCGGTTCATTCCCAGCAATAGAATAATCTTCCTTATGATTTATCTCTCGCCACTCCAGCATTATGACAATCAAATGCCTGCACAAGAACCATAAGAGAAGGGTCAGCAACTCATTTCAAACTTTGGCATATTTCTCATTGAGCAAAAATCATTTTGAAATTTCATTTTGCGGCCCTCGTAGGTGCCCCTTTGGCACAGTGTGAGATTCTCGCAGGTACCTTTGGGGTCACCTGCGAGAATCATGCATTCTCAGAGGTCCCGTATGACTAGCCTATGAGAAAACCCGGGCGCAAGTTTTGGCCCTAAAACAAACCCAAAACCTTGAAATTTGCCAATGAAAATGAAAACTAAAGCATGGAAAAGATAGGAGATTAGGAGGCTACCTCGTTGACGGAGACGGCTCGCCAAATGGTTGCCTATGCCTCCCATGATCAAACGATGAATTTTGAGGTAAAAAAGAGTTGTTTTGGGCAAAGTTCTTGACAAATCACAATGACTATGGTAAAATCCCTTTTACCCACTTATATTTATTTTTACCATTTTTGTTGATTTTTATATTATTTTATTCGTCAGACCTAATGCCTAATATCCCTATGAGTGTGACCTTTTGTAGATACAATGACTTTTAATCCCACATGAAAGAGTATGGATGTTTTTCTTTTTTCATCGCCTGTACGAATGCTTTTTATAGTTTTTAACAAAACTTCGAGTTCAGTCTTTGTTCATTCTCATGCTCGAAAATACATGAGAATGTAACCGAGTTTACTTTTCTCATCTTTTCGTACTCGTCATGGTAACACGAAAATGATGAACACACATAGGAGTATCCTTTAAGCTCTTTTCACGCTCCTTAAAAATGAAAAGATGGCCGAGCAATCTTGTTTTGTTCATGCTCATAAAAGTATTCGAATAAGATGTTTGATGGGCGATAATTTATCACTTTTTCGGTCCCGTCGAACTATTTTACGAAAAAGGAACTGAGAGAGTTCTCTTTTAAGTGTTTTTTCAAAATTTATAACCATGAAAAACCTTCAAGTTTTCTATCTTTGGACTCGTTAAACAAACATCGAAAGACCCGTAATGGGACCGATCCACTCCTTCTTAGGGTTCGTTAAACATACTCCGAGGGACTCATCCGAAGGATGAGCTTACATCAACAAGCATATGTTATCCTCCTCAAGCTTGCGTAAAAATAAAGAGGTATTCACCAAAATGGTGGGGGAAAATTTGGGAAAAGGGATATGTTTCCATCTTCATATTAATGGCAGTAAGTGTCTCTCTTGAACATCACACCCCCTATTCATCATTTGAATCCGGGTTGGGAAATCCATTTGTCTCTCATTCGACTTGCTATGAGATCGCATCTTGGGTCATCTTTGAGTCAGTGCTGCCAAGTCCTTGTTCATGTCATTCATATGTTCAAGATTTGTCCACACAAACCTTTTATTGAGTCGACCATCTGCAGTTGTCCATTCTTACTATGTCGTCCTTCCCTATGTTCGTTTCCACATTCATCCATACTCTGTTCCACCCTCAAAAATTTTTACTTCGTGTCATTGATGGGGGATGCATCAAGGCCCTCCTGTGACCAGTCTTGTTTCGTCGACTCCGATTCATTATCTGGAAATAAGACTTAGAAATCATTTAGTACCTTGAAACCTGCATGCCTTAATGGAAAGTCTCCTCACTGTCGACAGAGGTTCACATCATTGATCCCTAATTTAGAGATTCCACCGAGTGCTCGACTTCAGCTCATATATTCGCATTCATTTGGATTGTGCTTTGGTACCTTGGGAGTCATTGACATCAATGGTGATTTCCCTCGCACTTGTTAACGATTTTCATTAATGACCGGTAATCAAGTGGTTTCTACCATGCTTTACTTCAACACATGTAGTCGCATGGTTAGAATCGTACTTGTGGTGGGGTTGAAGACCCTGGGTCTTATCTATTTTGGACCAGGTTGCGATGGAGTATGTATAATTTGTATCAGCACATAGATGCACTTTGTATGTCACGTGGCTATGGCATATTCAGATTAAGAAATTTTCACATAGATCCACGATGCATTCTTGGTGGCTATGTAACATGTTGACGGCATGGATCCATGGTGTATGATTGGTGGCCATGACCTATGCTTATGCTTTCGTTCATTTATGGTATGAGCATGGGGATGCTTACCTCAGAACTGGTATTATATTATGTCGATGCTTGATTGTTTGCAGGTTTCCGATTAGGTGTGCTCCTGGTTTCTAACACACACACGCATTTTACAAAGTATTTCAGTTATCACAAGTTCCAACGTCATACTTTGGGGGGCATTTTGTTACACATATTTTTGGTCACTCTGGTGGCATTTCTACAATTTTGTATTCAGGCTCCCAACAAGGACTTTTTGCCTGATAAATATGACTGTTGTCTTCCTCCAGAAAACATATTTTTAAAGTGAGTTCCCAGGCCACCTATGTATTAGGGTGCGAGAATGCCTAATTCTCGCAGGCTGCCCACAACTAGGGTGCGAACTATTTGCACGATGCTCTATAGGCAGGGTACGAACCTATTTTTAAGCTTGGAGAAAAGAAGAAGTCTCAAGGATTCTAGAAGGTAATCTTCTAGAGGATGAGTTGGCATACGTATGGTTGGCATCCTACTGAATTCTTTAATTTGGTGGGATCATCCTCATCCATGTAACCATATATCCTTCTCCTATATATTGAAAGGTTTCTCATGGAAAAGGTTAAGCAAGATTGAATGAAGAATTGGTGAAATAATTGTGTGAGGAATTCTGCTTGGATAAGAGCTTGGAGCTCTCATTTGATCTATCAAGTTGGGCTATATCTTCTTCATATGATTGTAGAACAAGTGTGTGTTGGAACCAAGGGCCACCGAAAAGAATCTTGCAACATCAAGGCGATCAGGTTGTAATCTTCTATTTCCATATAATATGATACAGAGGCATGTCCCTTTCCCATAAAATCGTTATTATTTTATTGTGTAATTCATTGACCATATGTATAGGTTGAATTTTGAATATACTTTGTTATATTCACTTTGGTTGGTTTATGTTGTCTTGGACTTGATTGCACAAGAGCACCGGAGTGAAGCGGGAACAACAGAGACCTAAGGAAGCGATCTAAAGATATGTTACTTGTCCTTCTCTGCTAGTAGATTCAATGGTCACAACTTAGGGAAAGAGTAGTGCCCTATCTTATTTTTTTCTAGATCCAGGGGGATCTAGGGAGATCTGTTAGTGTCTGCACCCACCGATTTGTCCAATAAAAAACCCTCCCATAGAACCAGCTACTTCTGTAGAGAAATCTTCTTCCTCTAAATTCTACCCGTCTATTATGATTTTGTGCTTCTTTACCACTGCATTTCCCCTTTGATGCATTTCATGCTTCAGTACTTCCTTTCTTTTCTTACTGAAAAAATAATCATATGGAGGAATCTCTTCTTTGGATATGGGTTCAAGGTCACTAACATATAGGGCTCCCAATTGGGGGAAACTGAAAGTGGATTGTAATGGAGTCAAAGAGGCGATGGGAGCACCTAGTTCTGTAGATCTTACCTCCTCTTTGTTTTGGGGGTATTACCATGAATTTTAGATGATGAAGGGAAATTTGGTTTATCAGACACTGAGGGTTTCTGAGACCCTTTTTCCATTCTTGAGTTCTCTACCATTTGTCCCTCTATTTTCTATGGAGACTCTTCTGTCTCTTATGGAATTATCTTTGTATTTTATTTACCCTACCCTCCTGATCCAAAACTTGGGGGTATGCTTCCTTGTTCTGGAGGTTGAGTTGGTGCTTCTCCTAGTAATACCCCAGGTAAACCACTTCTCTGATATTTCTGGAAGTTCAGGAAATTGTTTTGCAAGTCAGGTGACAAATAATGAAACCTGGCCAACACTTCATCATAACTTATAACTCCTTTGAACATGTCGTCACAAGGGAATTGTTCATGTTCCTATGATTTTAGATTGCACTTGACTTGGTGATTACCCACAATTTTGTGGGAATCATATTTCTTGTGATCGAGATTTAGCAACTTTATCTCTCCTAATGCGACTACCTTCACCTTGGAATGCCCTAGATTGAGTAGCAAACATTTCCCAACCTGCATAGGGAAAATAGGCCAGAATCTCTTTTGGGCCATTTTTAATTTGTTCCCAATGCCACCTATTACTATCTAATGAGCCACCTCCATGCATACCAGTCTATCAGGGAGGGATTTTGGTAGTGTGTGGGGAGGGATTGAACATCCGAAAACCCTAATGTAGGAAAAATTTTCTTCTATAAACCAATCTGCGATGACCTTGAGACTTTCCATGACTGACTCAAAAATATGGGGAGGTTCAACACCATACAACATCTAGTGCACTGGAATCACCACGAAGTGGTAGATTTCGTAGAAGGAGTCCTTAGCATTTTCTTCCCACAACTTGGAATAGTATTCATGAATGAGTTTATTGGAGGTTGGGTTCCAACTCCAAGTCATTAGAGGGAAAGGGGTCATGAAGCATATGGCATCCATGATGTAGGCAGACATATAGAAATCCACTTGTTGGCCCTTGGATTTTGCAGTTTAATACTCTGTTACCTCCTTAAATAAATTGTCTGATAGGATTTTGTCCCAGTTGAAACTAAAACCTTTAGCTGCTTCATGAAAAAGAGGAACCCATTCCACAGGGAAATGAGTGGGGCTATTCTTTCCAAAGAGTCTGCAAAGCATCATGGCTACATAGACCATGTATTCATTTAGTGAGGCTGTGGCATATTTCCCGTGAGTATAAGCCTTGAACTTTGTTGGCACTCCCCACCAGTCTCTAATTATATCAGGGTATGTATGATCTACCTCTGTGCATTCCTTTCTTTGGAGTTCGGATATGAATTCAACATTATAAATATACTTAGGATTAGGGGATAGCATGTACATTACTTGTATATGTTTTGGCTTGAAAGAACCGATGACGACCCCATAGCTGTCCAGAATGATCCTTGTCTTCGTGTATTCTCTCTCTAAGGCCCACTATATCATGTAATTATATGGCATGAGTCATGGGCGTGCTTCTAGTTTGTGAAGTTCAGACTCCACTATGTCCTGAAGTTTGTTCTCAGAATCATGTGGGAAGTTCTTAATTTCGTAATCTAGATTCTCGAAGATTTGCCTCCAAGATTTGATAGAATCAATAGCGTGGGGTGTGGTATCAGCTATGACATCTCCTTCTATACCTGTTCTTTCAGCAGTTCCCTCAACCTTCTTAAGTACCCTCTTAGGTGTCATAGTGTTCGCACTAGATTGAAAACCTGTTGCAGACGAAAAAATCTATAAGCCTGGATGAATACAACTCACTCGTGATTGTAAGATAAGAATAAAATTTGAAATGCAGAGCTATAGTTCTTTTAACTCATCCTTTAATGGGCGTACTGAGATAGGTAGTAAGAATTTAATGTTTTAAATGAAGAAGATGAGCTCAAAGATACTCATTTAAACTTAAAAATCTTAATTCGTCCTGTTACGGATATTATCATATATCGACGATTTCAACTTGGATGTTCGAAATGACTGTTTCTTAAAACGTCGAATCTTGAAGCCCGAAAGAAGTTTAGTGATTACTAATCATGTTTTAAAATGACTTTATTCAAGTTTAAGACTTTGTTTTAGAGTTTATGATTTCGCAATTTGGAGTTTTGGGGATCACGTACCCAAGAGATATGTCATATGAAACCCCCGACTGTGAAAAACAAATAGCTTAAATCAGGCGTTAATCTACTGTATTAAAACCTTAATTAATCAAGATTAGCCATGATTAAGACTTTCAAAAATTGGGAATCGGGAATTCACAGACCTATATTTCAAGAGTGCTTTGTTATTGGGAAACCCGAAACTCTGAAATATTTAAGATTCACTAATTGTGATTAAGGGTTTAATTAATCGCACTTAAAGGTACTTTGCGAATAATCACATTGGGATTTATAACATTTGTTTCCCCTTTTTTTAAATATATATTTAAAAAATAAATTAAAACGCCTTTCGGAAAATTGGCATCGGGATTTTGGAGTTGTGAACTTTATTGATTGCTTCATGAAACACCGAACTTCGAATCGCGAAAGGTTTCATTTTGTCCCCCTTTTTTTCTTTTAAAATTAGGGTGGCTCCAAAACGAAGTCTTTGGTTAGAGATAAAAATTCATACCTTTTTTCAACATAGGCTCGAATTGGGGACCTCATCTCCTTGTGGGACGAGGAGAATGTGTAGACTTAGTGGCTTTATTGGTTAAATGGGGTCAGTCATTCCAGTTTGTAAAACATGTCTAGAGAAAAGATCAACCAGGAATAAAAGGATCTAAACGTTCACCTCATAAAACTTTTCAAAACTAAAACATTCGACAATCCAGAATCAGGCTCTCATAGATTCCCTTTCTAAAACCGACCTCGGATTTGTGCAAGATAATCAAAACCAAATAAATTGTTCCATCTAGTTTTATGTGACAGAATATGCATCGAGGTAAATTGATTCCATCTTTCTTTAAAATAGGGGAATCCATAAGCTTATAGTGTACATCCATCATGAAAAAAGAAAAATTACCAGAGCATCTTGCAGTTCATGTATAATAGCCTTGTCAGATATGTAGATATTTCTTTACTGCCAACGAGCCTATTCAGTACCCCGGTGAAGTTATCAGATTTTCCGCATTGAATTTCCTTACACCACTTCATTATTTTCTAGCATTTAAATGTTGAGATGAGGGAAATCATATAATGAATTCCCTTTCATAATCTCTTTAGACTAGATGGGGGCAATCAATAATGAATTTCCTTTCACCATCTGTCTGTATATATTTTATTATGAAGTGGGCAATCCATTAGTATGTAATATACTCAAAAAATGTAATATACTCAGAGGTCTATCAACTTATTTAAAAATCTCTGGGTTAATCTTCTTTCTGGATTTCATACACTTTTGGCTTCAGAGAGAAACTAGGGAAACTCATTAATATTTCTTAGGGACTTTCCTCGAGCGAAAATGATCAGTTTATTCCTTCTGGAATGACTAAAGAGGTTGGGATTAGCCTGGACATACTTCCGGTTCAGCCAAAGTTTAGGAGAAACATAGAAATTTTCCTATCTTCATTTTGAAAGTTAGTCTGAACACTTCCGAAGTTGGGATGAGACCTTTCTTTCCTCTAGAGACTTATGGGAAAGTAACCAGGGTTAGATGAAGAGTAGGTTTAGTCGTGATCAAGGAGGAAGGGTAAAAAAATATTTGGTAACTCAGTAGTACAGGTTTTTTTTTTTTTTTTAATCCCGGAATTACTGTATTACTCATCGGTATCCCTTAAGAGATTTTAACCTGCATTCTCGGTTCAAAGTTCATGCCTTGATTGTTCTTTGTATTTTCAGCCAGAAGATCATTTACTTATTACCTTTTGGGAAGTATTTATCATGATTATTCATGCAGGTTACCCTTTTAGTGTAGTTGATCCTCTGGATCTTCAATACTTTTCCTGCAATTAAAATGGCATAATAACTATCTGAGACTCATACAAATCAGAAAGTTCCTATGAACTGCTAGATTTTGGACTGTTTTGTATCTACGTTTTCTCAAATTTTTTTATTTTTTTAAATTTTTTTTTTACAGAAAAATAAAAGTTACCGAAGGAAATGTAACTATAAAGAAAACAAATTACTGCATGTAGTGTTTAAGGTATCGCCCATTTACAGGGGCGCTAAGAATATCTCCATCGAGATTTTCAAATGATTTTTTTTTTCCCTCTCAGGCCGAAATTCTTTAAGGGCCAGACCAGATTGAATCAAACTTGCCGTGTTTTTCAGTGTCTTCTCTCCTGGCTTCCCATTTTAGTACCAAATCTCCAGGGAGGAAATATTTATCCTTAGATTTTTGATCGAATAAAGCCTTCATTTTATCCTGATATCTCTGCAGCTTTTCGTTTACTTCGGCTCTATTTTGCTGAACTTCAACCATCTGGTTTTCCCTCTTGGTAATGTCGTTAGGTTCCTCATTTGAATCTTTCCAAAGTTTCATTACTGGCAGAGCAAGATTGATTGGTAAAATGACATCAGTTCCATATACCATATGAAAAGGGGAAATCCCAATTGACCTTTTGGTACTTATCCTGTTATCCCATAGAGCATATTTTAAATGGATATGCCACGCTTTCTTGTTCTCAGTCAAGACCTTTTTGATCACGGTTATCAGACTTTTATTAGATGACTCAGCTAAACCATTAACTTGTGGATAATAAGTTGTGGAGTGTCCTAATATGATGTTAAATTTTTGGCAAAAGCTTATCATAATCATTGATTTAAACACTTGCGCATTATCGGTGACTATCTTTCGGGGACAACCGAATCTAGATAAAATGTTTTCTTCTTGAAAATGGATTACTACCGAGTCAATCAAGTTTCTCATGGGAATAGCTTCCAGCCAATTAGTAAAATAGTTCGTTGTAGTTAGAATCCACTTGTGATGAGCATTGGAATGTGGATGAATTTCTCTGATGAAATCAAGGCCCCATTGCTGAAAAGAGGCTTCGGTTTTAACTAGAACTAGAGGTAAAGCTGAGACTTTATGTTTACCTATAAACAACTGACAGGGAGTACAAGTTCGGACTTTTGTGTTTACATCTGTGAATAGTTTGGGCTAGTAATATCCAACTATTAAGATTTTATAAGCTATAGCTCGCCAAGCTGGTGTCCTCCAGACACTCCCTCATGGAATTCATTTATAACCTTTTCAGTTCCAGTCTTGACTAAACCGCTCAACAAGAAACCCAGGGGATCTTTCCAATATAATTGTCCATCTATAATACAATATTTTATAGCATGTAGCTTCAATGTCCTAGCTTTAAATGGGGTTAATTCATTGGGACATTGAAGATTCAAGAGGTAAAAAATGATATCATGGTACTAGACTGAAGTAGAAAACCTATCTTGAATCTGAATTGTAGGTGTAGTGAAATCAAGTTCATTTATCTCTAGAAAACTCTCGTATTCTTGCAGCTGATTTATTCCGAGTGCCTGCAAGTTTGATTCGGATAGAAATTTAGCCATACCTTGGCCTTTAATGAGTTTTGTTGGTTTGACTTCTAGATCGAACTCCTGAATTTTAGCTAGCCATCTACCTCTTCTCCCATCACTATCCGGCTGAACCAGTATGTCTTTAACAGAGCTTGTAGGAACATAGGCTATGATATTCGAGTGTAATATGTATGTTCTCAAAGCCTTGAGAGCCTTAACCATTGCGTAAGATTGTTTTTCTAGTATATTATATTTCATCTCAATATCTCTCAGACTTTTACTGAAAAAATCAATAGGTTGTTCAAAGCCTCCTTCGTTTTTCTGTAACAATACAGCTGCGATAGTATGTTCGGAAGCGAAGGAAAAAATCATAAACTCTTTTGTGTAATCAGGACTTGCCAAGACTGGCGCTTCGTTGATAACTTTCTTGATTCGTTGAAAATATTCTTTGGCTTCACTTGTCCACTTCATCTCACTGTTCTTTTTTAACATATCTGTGATCAGCTCACAATTTCGGCGAAGTTAGGAATGAATCTTCTCAAGAAATTTATTTTTCCTAAGAAAGACTGAATTTCTTTTACATTTCTTGGAATTTTTATAGTATCTATTGCTTCAATTCTTTTGGGATCAATTTTGATTCCATCTCTAGACACTATATGACCTAAAAGATTGCCTTCTCGCATAGCGAAATGAGTTTTTTTGTTATTAAGGGACTAACCAAATTTATGACATTTCTCGAAAGTTTGCTTTAGGTGCACTAGATGTTCTGCATCGGATTTGGAAAAAACAGTCAGATCATCATGATAGATAACAACAAACTTGTCTCTCTCGCCCACGAAGGCGATGTACATGGCTCGATGGAAATTTTCCACTGCATTCATAAAACCGAAAGGCATTTTATCGTACATGAAGGTGCCCCAAGGGGTAGTGAAAGCAGTTTTTTCCTTATCATCTTGGTGTACTACAATTTGATTGTAACCTGAAAAACCATCAATCACTGACATTCTATTAGCTCCAACTACTTTCTCTAAAACGTGCTCCATCTTAGGCAATGGATAATTATCCTTGTGTGACGATCGGTTCATGTTCCTAAAATGAGCACATAGTTTGATTTCGCCATTTTTTTGTCTTATTGGAACTAAATTAGCTACCCACTAGGAATATCTTAGTGGGATGATGATTTTGGCATCCAGGAGTTTTTTAAATTCTTTTTCTATTGCTGGTAGCAGCATAGGGTTTATCTGACTGAGTTTCTTCTTAAAAGGCTTGACACCAGGTTTCAAAAGAATTTTGTGTTCAATTACAGTAGTGTCATAAGTTCGCAATTCGTCGCAGGACCAAGCGAAAATGTCCTTGTATTGTGTGAGCATTTATTAATACCTACTTTTTATTTTTGGGGACGAATACCTGGATAGCTTCACCAGCCGAGGATTTTCTTTTGTACCTACATCAAAGTCCTTAACCTCCTCAGGCTGAGGCTGTAAAGTGGATCTTAAAGGGATTTCATCTTGATTAAATAACCTTTCCAAGGGAATCAAGCCCTTGGGGATCTGGTTGTTTTTTAGAACAATCATTTGGTGGTTAGCGATTTTATCATGGAATTCCTGGGGGTCCTCCCCTTCCTGCATGATCCAAATAGGATCATTTTGGTTTTCTTACTTGCCATGCATTTTGGAAAACTCATCTATTGATTCTAAAAATTTGCGAAGCTGTTCATCGTCCTAAAAAACTTGCCAATGTTGTATGTTATTCAGTATGGAAGGCCTGTGTCTCATTTGTATATGGTACTTCAGTCTAAAAGAAGTGGGGGGTGTGAATGTTGAGGCTTCTTTGGCTAACGCATCAACCTATTGGTTTTCGGTTCTTGGAATGTAGTGAACCTTGACACAGGAGAAGAAATTTTCGATCAGATCCTAGATGCAATTCCTGTAAGACCTCAAAATGTTTGGCCTGGTACTTTCGGTTTACCTGTTTCAGGATTAGCTCGGCGTCACCAAAGACTTTGAGGTTTTTTATTTTCATTCTCCTAACGACTTCTAACCCTAACACTAAGGCTTCATACTCGCATACATTATTAGTGTGGTCCACATTCAATTTTAGCCTATAGGAAAAGGGGATTACGAATTGATTATCAGGAGCCACAAGGAGTGCCCGAACTCCAGCTCCAAAGTAGGATGAAGTGTCATCAAAAAACATTTTCCACACACCAGTGCTATATACATCCTTTTTAATTTGTTCTTGTTTTGTTTTCTCTTCTGTACAACTTTCATCTGTACATACATCAATATCATCATCAATGGATAAAATACAATTACCGAAACCTTGATCTCCTTTATCTTAATAATAGAGCGAAATCAGGGTCAAAGGCTCTAGCAAAAGTTACTTTCGTTGTGGGTTGAGAAGGTTTGACCTCGGCTGAGATTTTATTGTACAACTTGTTAAACCTTTAAGTGAACTCAAGAATTGATTCTGAGCTTTTCTTTATGAGAGCCCCAAATTCAGTTAGGAAATAGAGGTGGTCTCTCCTTTCTCCCCATTGTCTGATAAAAGCGTTTTCAAGTTCTTCATAAGACCTTATGGATCCCGCTTCTAGGGCTCGGAACCAGGTCCTCACTTGTCCTTCGAAATTATGAATGAGGAGTCTAGAGTATACATCTTCATGCTCGATTCCGAGGATGTCAGCAAACTGGTCAAAGAAATTGATGTGTTCTTGTGCGGTTAAATCTCCTTCCCCTATGAATTTGGGAATACTTTTCATGTAATTTTCTAGAAGGTTGTGTAGGGGAACCAGGAGGACAAGAGGGGAATATCTGGAATCCACCTAAGCAAAGATTCTAGGGAGTGGTACTTGACCACTTGCTTCTCCTCCTGCGACACTACCTACAACATCGCCTCCAGCTCTCGCACCTCCATGTGCAGAGATTGATGGATTCGAGGCTGAAACTCGGAGTGTATGAGGAGAAAGTTCACGAAAGTTTGGTAGATTTTGGGTTGTGCTTCAATGTGACAGAAAGGTTGTGGGGAACTAATTTTCAAGACACAGGAAACTGGAGAAAGAAGGCCCAAGAAGAAAATAACTTGTTTCTCCAGACTCATAAGATTAATATATTGGAGAATCAACAGAGGTTAAATCAGGATGCACAAGTCTTTTTTCAGAGTACTTGGTAGTAGGAGTGTGCACTTCAAGAAAAGAGACAGTATGTAATGTCCCCACTTTGGGACATCATCACAGGGCAGAGATTTATGATGACCAGAGTAGCCAGATGGATGCTAGAGAGAGTACAGGGGTATTTGAGAGGCATTGTGGGGTCCATCTTTCATTGATGATCATATTCCATCATTATGAGCCATTCCACACAGGTTGGCTTTGGTTTCGTTGCATTCCGACGATTTCCATGATTTTGACTATTTTGAGTTATAAGTCAATGGAATTCACTTAAGAGGTCATTTTGGGCACATTACTTGGAGGAAACTATCAGTGTAATAGCTCATTGGAATCAAGAGGAGAAACACTACAGGATGAGATGGCTAGAAGTGAGTTTCAGTGGCTAGGGAAGCCACAAGGAGAGATAAGGAGCTTTTCAAAGGTAAAAAGGTTAATTAATTAATTAAAGTGATTTAATTAATTAATTAAATATTAATAAAATGAAAGTCACTTTGGAGGGACAAGGTGAGCCAAAAA
>ML801058.1:542222-556675 GCA_009831015.1 Picea engelmannii
TCTTGGAGATTCGGTCACCTGGGTTGTTCTTACCATCACCCGATCTATCAGTTGGCATATTTATTAGGGTGATTAGACACTTTTGGCAGTAGGGCCGAGTTATTGAGGGTTTCAGCCTTCTATTGGAGCGTGGCATTCTTCAGTTGGAGAGTTTGGCATTCAGATCTAATTGTATTGATCTTCATTTCTTATTCAGCCTTTGGAGGCATCTTTTGTATTAACGGGAGCATTTTGTAGCAGCTCTTATCTATTGTCTATCTTCTTGGCCATCTGTTGAGCATTCCAGATCGGCATCTTCATTGTAGCAGGTTTCTCTATTTTATGAATAAAGAAGAATTGAGATGTTTTGGCTTGTCTATCTTATTGCATATGGTTGAGGTATGTTCCATGGTTATCTCTTTCTGTTATTTTCTGCATACACACATATAAACACATCTAAAAGGTAGATCAGCAAAGTGTTTGACGAAATACCTCACTCAGAAAAAGTTTTAAAACGACACCAAAACAATGATGATCCTTACATAATGGCTTGGGATCATTACAACGTATCGATTGAAAGGGGGAGCGAGATGGATATCTCAAGTATTACCCTAATGTTCGACTGTGTAGAATTAGGTTGAAAGATGATATGTGTCGGTGAAATGATTTTTCTAAGGGATCTTCGTGATTTTAAAATCTTTTCCGGATAAGAAACTGGCGAAGTCAGTTTGTCGTCTGGGTTCTTCCTGGTATTCTTTCAGCTCGAATATAGCTTATTTATCATGGAGTATCCAAGTGAAAGATGAAGGTAGCCTTAAAAAATTTTCGATCTTTGTTCACTATCAAATAAAGAAAATGTCAATGTCGTTCTTCCCAGAGAAAAGATTTGTTTCTTCTCTCCCCGACAATGACGCCAAAAAGATGTTGTTCCTGAGTTTATACTTTAAGGATCTAAAGTATATCATGAAATCATCTGATACGAGTAAAGAAAGTTAAGGTAGAAAAAGTTGGCTTTGAAGGATAACCACTATGGTTGGTTCCTTAACTGTCTCCGTTGAGCTTCCTAGTTTTCTTGTATGCTTATGTCCCATTCAATGGTCGCCCATGAATGTTCTAATTCGACCCGGGTGTCAGTTGTTTGCAAGATAGTGTTAAATAAATTTAGGGTAATTCTAGTTTGATCCAAAAGACCGAGTTCTAGATTAGGTTGTCTTAAGGTGGGCACAGTCATGAGGGATAATGGTTGGAAGAAGGTCTAAATTTTTTTTCAATAAAGTGTGTTTCTTTCTGATTTTGATTATAAGAGAAAAAAATAAAATCAAACACAGATTAATATTCAACAGATCAGAGGTCGTTTCCTCTTCCTGAGTTAGATTTTAAAGACATGATAGTGACGAGTGAAAAACAAAAAATCGTTTAACAAAAATGAGGCATCGATCATGGAAGAATCTCACTTTGTAATGAGGAAAGATGAAAGACAAGGGGACTCTAATGAAACACAAAAAATTGCAACATAAATAATCTACAGGTCTTTAAACTGTTGATAGAAGGTACAAAGGAAAAACAGTGAATAATTAGATAACGCAACAAATTTGAACCAATAGTAAATATTATGATAAATTATTGTTAAAATTTCATCAAAGATACACCTAAGAAAGAATGTTATGAGCAAAAACAAAGGGAACACATAGCTCAGGATTGACAAGAGCTGGAATCTCCACTTTGCATTCTTATTCATCACTGCAAAAATTTTCTCCTGTACAATGGCCACAAAAAATCCATTTCTTAGTCCTAAAAAATTACATTTATACAAAATTTCCAATCCTTGGCGGTTGGGGATTCTCTAATTTCTAGGAACTAGCTATTTATCGTAAATAAGCTTAAAACTGTTTTACAAGATTTTCTTTATCTTTCTTTTATTTTTATAGCTACACTTTTCAAACTGGTACTTTATTGCTATGTTGAAGAATCTCCTTCTTTTTCTCTGACACATTCGATGCATTTGTTGAGGAAAGGTGTAGACGTTTTGGGAGGCTCTCGAAACTCCTTTTCTTCGAATAGATATACCTTTGTCTCTATCTTTGGGAAATAGTCTTCAACTCTTTTATCTGCAAACTTTATTGACTGCAATTTGAAGTTGGGTTGAATCAACAACTTGTTTATTAAGGTGACATCCATTTCTTTTAGCTGTGAAATCTCCATCTGGATATCACTTAGATGTTCTTTAAACTTTAACTGGTGTCTTGCAATATTTATCTTCCCTAGAAGCCCTGGGAAATTGTCCTTCCCAATGTTTAATGACCCTTTGTCTAAGAGATCGAAAACCTCTTCACAGTCGTCTTTGATTTCTTTAACTATTCTTTTGCTTTCCATTATGTTGGCTTTCCATACTTTGAGCATAATGTCACCTCTGATTTTCTCTGTGGATGATAATTTTGTAGGTTTGGATGTCTCTTCATTTGTTGAACATGTGATTTCCCTTTGAAGAGTGACCCTTGCTGCTTTAGCTTCTTTTTCCTTCATGATGATGTTATCAAAGGAATTTCTTGCTTCATGGAAGTAATTCTGGAGGATCTCTATCTTGGAAATCAACCTCTGTTGTTCAACTTCTACCTTTGCATGCACTTCCAATGACTGGGCCTGGAAAACTTTCAGATCTATGACTAGATCTTCAATTGACTTCATTTTTTTTTGTAATTGATTTATGATCTATTCTTGCATTTGACTTGTCTGCACTCTCTCTTCCATCTCACCGAGGCTTGTTTTCAGGGATTAAATCTCTTGCTTATCGTCGGCTCTGGCTTGGTCCAGACCTTTATTTATACCTTCTTCAATCCTTTTTTCATTCTCCTTTAATTGGCCTTGTAGTTTAGCGATCATGAGGTTTCTCTGTCTTAGACATGATTTCATATTTTCAACAGTGAACTAGTTAGATGTGGCTAACGCTCCCATAGAACCAGCTACTTCGGTAGAGAAATATTCTTCCTCTAAATTCTGCCTGTCTATTATGATTTTGTGCTTCTTTACCATTGCATTTTCCCTTTGATGCATTTCCTACTTCAACACTACCTTTCTCTTCTTACTGAAAAAATAATCAGATGGAGGAATATCTTCTCTAGAGATGGGTTCAAGGTCACTAACATATAGGGCTCCCAGCCGAGGGAAACTGAAAGTGGATTGTAATGGAGTCAAAGAGGCGATGGGAGCACCTAGTTCTGTAGATCTTACCTCCTCTGTTGTTTTGGGGGTATTGCCATGAATTGTAGATGATGAAGGGAAATCTGGTTTATCAGACACTGGGGGTGTCTGAGACCCTCTTTCCAGTCCTGAGTTCTCTACCTTTTGTCCCTCTGTTTTATGTGGAGACTCTTCGGTCTCTTCTGGAATTCTCTTTGTATTTTCTTTACCCTTCCCTCCTGATCCAAAATCTGGGGGTATGCTTCCTTGTTATGGAGGATGAGTTGGTGCTTCTCCTAGTAATACCCTGGGTAAACCACTTCTCTGATGTTTCTGGAAGCTCAGGAAATTGTTTTGAAAGTCAGCTGACAAAGATTGAAAGTCATGCTTGTATGCTTTTAGATTGTAGTTGACTTGGTGATTACCCACAATTTTGTGGGGATCATATTTCCTGTGATCGAGATTTAGCAACTTTATCTCTCCTAATGCGGCTGCCTCCACCTTGGAATGCCCTAGATTGAGTAGCGAATATTTCCCAACCTGCACAGGGAAAATAGGCCAGAATCTCTTTTGGGCCATTTTTAAATCATTCTCGATGCCACCTATTACTATCTGATGAGCCACCTCCCTGCATACCAATCTATCAGGGAGGGATTTTGGTAGTGCGTGGGGAGGGATTGAACATCCGCAAACCCTAATGTAGGAACAATTTTCTTCTATAAACCAATATGCAACGACCTTGACACTTTCCATGATTGACTCAGAAATACGGGGAGGTTTGCAGCCATACAACATCTGTTGCACCAGAATCACCACGAAGTGGCATATTTCGTAGAAGGAGTCCTTAGAATTTTCTTCCCACAACTTAGAGTAGTATTCATGAATGGGTTTATTGGAGGTTGGGTTCCAACTCCAATTCATCAAAGGGAAATGGGTCATGAAGCATATGGCATCCATGATGTAGGCAGACATATAGAAAGCCATTGGTTGGCCCTTGGATTTTGTGGTTTGATACTCTGTTGCCTCCTTAGATAAATTGTTTGATAGGATTTTGTCCCAGTTGAAACTAAAGCCTTCAGCTGCTTCATGAAGAAGAGGCACCCATTCCGCAGGGAAATGAGTGGGGATTTTCTTTCCAAAGAGTCTACAAAGCATCATGGCTACATATACCATGTATTCATTTAGTGAGGTTGTGGCATATTTCCCATGAGTATCGGCCCTGAACTTTGCTGGCACTCCCCACCAATCTCTAATTATATCAGGGTATGTCTGATCTGCCTCTGTGAATTCCTTTCTTTGGAATTCGGCTATGAATTCAACATTATAAATATACTTAGGATTAGGGGATAACATGTACATTACTTGTATATGTTCTGGCTTGAAGGAACCGATGACAACCCCACGACTGTCTAGAATGCTCCTTGTCTTCACGTTTTCTCTCTCTATGGTCCAATATATCATGTCATTATATGGCATGAGCTGTAGGTGTGTTGCTATTTTGTGAAGTTCAGACTCTGCTATGTCCTGGAGTTTGTTCTCAAAATCATGTGGGAAGTTCTTAATTTCGTAAGCTAGATTCTTGAATATTTGCCTCCAAGATTTGATAGAATCAATATTGTGGGGTGTTGTATCAGCTACGGCATATCCTTCTATAGCTGTGATTTTAGCAGTTCCCTCAACCTTCTTAAGTACCCTCTTAGGTGCCATAGCATTCGCACTAGATTGAAAACCTGTTGCAGACGAGAAAATCTATAAGCCTGGATGAATAGAACTCACTCGTGATTGTAAGATAAGAATAAAACTCGAAATGTAGAGCTGTAGTTCTTTTAACTTATCCTTTAATGGACATACTGAGACAGGCAGTAAGACTTTAATGTTTTAAATGAAGAATATGAGCTCAAAGATACACATTTAAAATTAAAAATCTTAAGTCGTCATGTTACAGATATTATCATATATCGGCGATTTCAACTTGGAGTTTCGAAATGACTATTTCTTAAAACGCCGAATCCGAAGCCCAAAAGAAGTTTAGTGATTACTAGTCGTGTTTTAAAATGACTTAATTCAAGTTTAAGACTTTGTTTTAGAGTTTATGATTTCATAATTCAGAGTTTCGGGGATAACGTACCCCAGAGATATGTCATATGCAACCCCCAACTACGAAAATCAAATAGCTTAAATCAGACGTTTATCAACTATATTAAAACCTTAATTAATCAAGGTTAGCCATGATTAAGACTTTTCGAAATCGGGAATCGGGAATTCGTAGACCTATATTTCAAGAGCGCTTTGTTATTGGGAAAGCCGAAACTCTGAAAGATTTAAGATTCACTGATCATGATTAAGGGTTTAATTAATCGCACTTAAAGGTACTTTGCGAATAAGCACATTGGGATTTATAACATTTGTTTCCCCTTTATATATATATATATATATATATATATATATATTTAAAAAAAAAAATAAAACCCCTTTCGGAAAATCAACACTGGGATTTTGGAGTTGTGAACTTTATTGACTGCTTCATGAAAAGCCGAACTCCGAATCGCGAAAGGTTTCATTTTGTCCCCCTTTTTTTCTTTTAAAATTAGGGCGGCTCCATACTAGAAAAAAAAATGAAGTCTTTGGTTAGAGATAAAAATTCATACCTTGTTTCAACACCCCAAATGAGATATTTACTGCCAGAATATTGAGAGATATACATCGCTAGGGTGTAGGGTAGTGTGTGATGGAGAAGACACTCTGTTATGTTAAGTCACTGGTTTGAAACCCTTCCTTACCTTGTGTATCATGTATGGGGCATCGTGGGCACATATGGAGGTTATCCCTAAAATGGGGAAACATCCACAAGAAGGCATCGTCTTCTTTATTCTTCATGGTCTTATTTATTCTTCATAAATATCCAATATTATACTTGAGCTCCCACACATCACACTTCATATTTACATCATTCTAATGTATATGGTCATTATGTGATCCTTCATTTCAATGTACCTCATGGGTCTCTCTTACCTCTATTATATACCAAGAGATATGAAGGAATTACATCCCAATAATACATGTGGGATAAATGAAATTTCACCTCTTTATATAATAAATGGTAACAAGTGTATATTACATCATGATGCATGTGGGATAACTCTTTTACATAAGAGTATACATTATTACCTTTCAAATTAATACATTCCAACAATATGATATAAGTCATCATTACATATTCCAATGCTCCCCCTTACTGAATACTAGGGAGAAGGAACACTTATGGAGAAAGATGGCATTACAATACCTTCCAACATTCCTTGCAAGAATAAGAAAGACAATAAATTATAGAGTAATTCATTCCAACACTCCCTCTTAATGAAGATTAGGGAGAATAAACAGTTATGGAGGAATATGGAATTACATTGATACTCCCCCTTGATGAAAAATTTCAAAATTTTCCATAAGATGCGAATAAGAACACACTTCACCTCATGGTTTTGATGAAGATAACAATTACTTCTCATTGAATCATGAAATTGAGTTTGAATTAAGTTGTACAAACAACTCTTGTAGAACACCACAATAGTGTACAAAAACCTAAAATGGTCAATACAATAGAACATGTGGCTAGCTGAAAGTCATCACAACCATAACTCAACTGATGGATAAAAGAAATCTTGCAGAACACCAAAACAGTGTACAAAAACCTCAGATGGCCAATACAAAAGAACACGTGAAAAGCATACAACTATCCCAATGTACAATATTACTATAGTAGATTGTATTACGAATACAAAAAACCCAAATCTATACATCAAAATGATTCTAGCAGACATCGTTCACAACCAAAGAACTCTATTGAAGATTACATTGTGAATACAAGATCCCAATGGTTTATCCATAGAAAAATGAGTCCCATAGATAATCATCATGGCTTTATAGTAGAATATGGCACTTCATTACATTACATTATTAATGGAATATTGTGATATGAAATGGAATTTGATTACATTACATTCCCCTTGATTACAACTTCAAACATCCCAGATAAATTGGAAAATAGTTTCAAACTTTGTTGCTATTAAGGATAAGTTGAAGAGAGGAACAATGTAGGAATCCATTACAACTACAATCAAATAATCAATAAAGTGCATGAAGAAGACACTTGCAAATGTCAAGAATCAATTATGAATGACAATATCAATATGCTTAGAAACTCAAGATAGGAATAATCTACAGAACCAATCTATCCCACGGCTCTTCACAAATAAACCATGTGGAGAAAGAGAAAAAAATAGAGAGATAATATGCACACGAGAACATCCAAGAGTAAAGAATATAATGATCATGCTAATCCCATAAAAAATAAATTACTTTTACACAACAAGGGTCAACAACAACATATAAATAGAGAGAAAAATATGATCAAAATAAAAAATGATATCACTTGAAAAATCTAGCCATGAAGCAACTAAACCTTAAGCATTGGAAGGTTTCTGGTTGTCACCATGATAAAACGATAGATATACATGCTCCTGAAAAATGTCAGAAAATATCTTCCACCCAGGTAGGCTAGTTTCAAGAAAAAATTATGAATAAGAGACAATCTCTGCAAACATGATGAAAAAACTAATAAACTAAACCCTAATGAAAAAAATAAGAAGCTAATGACATGAATACAAATAATTGTTCTTACATGTGATAAATTCTAGAAGTACCTTACCATGTTTATGAGTTTCCACACTACAAAAAACCACATTGGAAATTATCTGCAACAATAAACAACATGGAAAAACCAATCTGGAAATTACCTTGAGCACGAAACCGTACATACAGCCCTCCTTGCAAGAGAAACAAAATCATACATGCATAGATGTATATCAGCTTAAAACCCTCAAATATAAGGAAAAACAACTTCTAACCACTGAATCATCCCTCTAAAAACAAAATCATCCTCTTAAATTTTTGTATCACCCTCTTAACCAAGAAATTGCTTGCTCTGAGAAGGAAAGCAACTGTACACTACAAAGGAGAAAAAATGGGCCATCCTCCCTCTCGACAAATAGATTGAACCTCTAAAAAAAAAATTGTCCCTTGAGATTGATAAAAACTTATGTGCCCCAATTATTCCTAATATGTAAATTTATCAAAAATATGGTCATGCAGTAGAGAAATCCCCCCCCAAAGACAAATTGGACCTCCAAGTTGCAAGATCCCCCCTTTGATCTGACGAATCAAACCTTTGATGAGAAAATAGACCTAAAAACCTGCAAATTTTCCTAAAAAACAATTCCATACAACAAAAAACAAATCCCTAGGGTCCATACGATACGTGGAGAGATGAAGGATTTGTTTGTTAGTTAGCCAACAAACAATTTCACGCAACAAATAAAATTCTGCACAAAATCACATCCTCGATCAAAAGATATTAGCTTTGGAAGAAAAACTAAGTTCGGTAAAAAAATAGGCTTGGTAAAAAAAATGAATTTCCTAGGCTAAGCTAGGATAATTAATTCAATTTTAAGCAAACAAAAGTATTGCATCAAAATGCCTAGATCTAAAGAGAATCATTAATCTCTCTAGATCTAATGATAAAAATACAAAATAGGGAGAGTCCAAAATAATTTGAAGAAAATGTTGTTGTGTAAAAAAATATTGAAGGAGGTATAGTATAGTAACCGAAAGGTATTGTCTTATTTATTCTTCATAAATATCCAATCTTACACTTGAGATCCCGCACATCACACTCCATCTTCACATCATTACAATGTATATTATCACTATGTGATCCTTCATTTCAATGTACCTCATGGGTCTCTCTTACCTCTATTATATACCAAGAGATGTGGAGGAATTAAATCCCAATAATACATATGGGATAAATGTAATTTCACCTCTTTATATAATGAATGGTAACTAGAGTATATTACATCATGATGAATGCAGGATACATTTTTTACATAAGAGTATACATTATTACCTTCCATATTGATACATTCCAAAAATACCACACAAGTCATCATTACATATTCCAACATTTCCTAGAAAATAATGCATTGGATACCTTGAGAGAATTGGGATAGCCCGAGGGAGTCTGTGACAGATAAGGAGATTACATTCCTTAGGTTGTGCATGTTGAGGGGAAGGAGAGATGGTGGATTGGAATTGATATTGGATTCATAAATATGGGTATTGGTTTGTTGTGTGTGTGGATACTGGATAGCTAAGTGAGATATCCTACTTTTGGACTTATATCCCCAGCTTGACGGTGGCCCGTTGTTGAGAAAAATGGAACACCAGATCTTATGGTTGGGAGGAACACGCTTCATATGCAACCCATTGGTGATTTATTAAGAGATAAGTGTTATGTTATATATCTCTTATGTTTTATTTATCTTTGTAAATTCTTTCTTTTATTGTTGCTTATTACTTTGTAATTTAATGCATGAATGTTGTTGTCCTTGCTTGAGTATATACATTCATGAAAATTAAAGTTTTTGTTAGTTGCATGATATTTTTGGCATGTTTCATGCACATATTTCCACATGTGAATCGATATGTATTGTTTGAATTGGTATTAGAGATTTTGTGTGAATCGACTTTGTAGTAATATGGTATGTCAAGGGAATTGGGTATGTTACAGTGGTATTAGATATTTTGGTTCAATATCAGAGCCATATGGGACAAACACCCGCGTGGATTTAACAAATTTGATGCTACAAAGTATCATCCTGTGTCGAATTTGGGAAAATGATGAATTTATAGTGAAAATTCCCAAATTTTGGGAGAAACATGCATGTAATATAGAACATCGATTATGAATTTACAGTCGTAGGGTCAATTTTTTCCATACGAAGCTATGTCAAGAGCTTCCATGGTGGATGAAAAATAAAAGAACAATTTCAGCTAAAAAATATAATTTTTGAAAAATGATCATTTTTGGATTTTTTGAAAAATTCCATACATATGATGATGTGGGCTATACTCATGACATGGAATGACAAGGTCCACAGTGGTAGTGTCATGTTGGTAGAAGGCAGGGGTCACAACATGAAGTTTTGTGAGTCAATAAAGGATATCATGTTTGATCTTGAGATCAAAAATCCAAATTCATCTTGGATGTGGACAAAAACTTCTAAGAAAATCCAAGTCCATCGAAGAACAAATTTTAAAGTTGTCGAGGAAGAAATCCATAGTTCGATGAAGTGAGAAAAACTTGGGTCTTTGAAGAATAATTTCCGAACTCGCTGAAAATACAAATTTTGAATGCATTGATGAGACATTTTTTGAAACTCACTGAAAAAAGTGAAGATTTTAGGAGTTCATCGAAAAGGTGTTTTTTCGAAACTCCTGGAAAAAGATAAGTTTTTCATATTTTTTCGGAAAAGTAACTTTTCAGAACTTGCCGAAAAAGAGATGCTTTTTGGAGTTCAACGAAAAATGAAGTTTTTCCAAGTTTGTTGATGGATTTTTTTGAGAGTTTGCCGAAAATACAAAAACCATTTTGGCTCTTTCCAAAGTTCATTTTGTAGGTTGCTAATGAAATGTTTCATAGTTCAAAAAATGAGTTTTTTCCAAGTTCGCCAAAGAAACCATTTTGGAGGTTGTCGAAGTGCATTTTGTAGGTGACCATTGGCGAAGAATTTTTTGGACCATCAAAAGAAGGATTTTTTAGTCCATTGAAAGAAGGGTTTTAGGGTTCACAAACATAATCATTTCGATGACCACCGATAGAATAATTTTGATCTTATTGATTAAATAAGGGCCATTTAAATAGATGTGCTACAAATAATGACACATAGTTTTGATGAATGATTTTCATTTTCTGATCTTGGTTGAATTTAGGTCAAGTGTCTCTAAATGGTTTTGGAAATTGAGCAATAACTTGCAACAAATTGAGAAACATGAGTTGGTTTTATGAGACTCCTAATCTATTAGACTAACATAAATGAAACAATGTCAAGGGTTCCCTCCTCCATGACTACAAATCCATGATACATGCATGAAGAATCTTGTAATTTAGATGAGGCAATTTGGCTTAATGTAAAAGCCTTAGATTTGGGTTATGAGGTCAAAATTTGAGAGGACATGTTTTAAAACTTGATAGGAGACAATGGCCCCATTGAAATAGACATGTTGCAACTAATGGCATGTATTTTTTATGTGTGATTTTCATTTTTTTCCCTTGATTTCATTTAGTTCAAGTGTCTCTAAATGGTTAAAACAAGAGATAATGCATGTTTGATATTGGTTACTACACAAGGGGGATGGATTTATGAACCAAACAACCAAAATAACATAAAAAGAGAGAGAGAGAGATAAGAATGGAAGTGAATCCTCTTTTAGGGGGAAACCTCCTTTTAAAATAGAACAAATGTACAAGATGATATGATCCTAAAAATAGGTCTCCTTGGTGTATATATATATATATATATAGAGAGAGAGAGAGAGAGAGAGAGAGAGAGAGAGAGAGAGGGTACAATTACAATTAAAAGGTCTAACTTACAATATTAATATAACAATAGAAATACAACAAATCAATGTCTAGGGATTTACATTGGGATTTATGATTAAAATGGGGATTTTTCTAGGGGATTAGCATGTCCCTTCAATTCAAAAAATAATTTCCCTCAACACTTGAATAGTTGTGGATGTTTCTGTTGGAAAATTTATTTTCATCGATGTCAACCCTAAAAAAAGTTTATAAGAATATAGAAGTGATGGGTGTATTTGAAGAACACTCCAAAGTGGTCCCCTTATAGCATAACTTTAAGCATGTCCCTCATGGGAAGATGATTTGAATAACTCTAAAATAAGCCTTGAAAATATGGTTAAGTGGTTAAGAATCCCCAGAGGTGTGGTCATGAAGCCTGAATTTGATTGAATAAAATGAGTATGAAGGACATTTAAAATGCATGAAAAAAATCCATTGATTGATATTCCTTATCAAGATTTCTCCAACGATAGGTGGCATGCCATGTGGTTCCTCACAATTGAGAATTTATTCCCTCTTAAAGATGAAGCCCCGAAGTATGGCCAAGAAGCCTCGAATCTAAGGTCAAGAAGTTATAAGTTGGCTCTAAAGTTAGGTAAAGGAGAAAAAATTGTTGCAAAATAGAATTTACAAGTCGTCTCAAGGTCAAGTAAATGAGTGAATTTTAGAGGGAATATGAAGTGAAGAAGGGAGAAATTCCAAGGGAAGATGAAGTCTTGTGATGATGTGTTCTAAGGTATGTTTTTTTTTTAATTCATCTTACCATTTACTCTATAACTTTGTTTCTAGAATGATTTAGATATTGAAACTTAGAGGATGTTGAGACGACATATCAAGGTACATGTGGTACAAATTTAAGCTTCTAGGTATTTTCACTTTTGGAGATACATTCTATGCAAGATAGGGTTTTTGACTAGTCCTATAACTAGTGTCAAACAAGTGTTTCGAGTAAAACAATCATAAATTATTCATAGAGGATCCAAACTTTGTGAGACCAATTGCATTGGAAATTGTATAGTCTGTAGTATTTTTTCAATGAGTTTTAGAATTAGATATCAAATATTGAGTGTGTGGCATGTTGTAAAAATTCGCTCTCCATAATAGGCCAGAATTTAGGAAGGTTTTCCATATTCTCGATATCTCCTTTTATGTGACGAGTCAAGGAGATAAACTTGGAGGAATTTCTAAGAATATATTAAAGAATATTGGGTACAAGTTTCACACCTTGATTCATTACAAGTATAGAGTTATACTTGTTGGAATTTAGGGTTTATGACTAATCCAAAAACTAATCTCAAACATGTGTTCGAGATAAATTTATGAAGTGATGTCAGAGTTTATATGTGGACCCATGTGGACCTAGGATCTTTATGTGGACCTAGTTTATAAATGGATCCAATTTGATGATGTTGATGTTGTGGTGGATCTAGTTTTGATTATGTATCAGTATTGATGATGATGTATTGGTATCAGTGATAGTAATAATGACATGTTTTGATGATGATGTATCAGTATTACTGATAGTAGCAGTGACAGGTTTTGATGATGATGTATCAATATTAGTCACAATAATAGTGACAGGTTTTGATGATGATGATGTATCAATATCAGTGACAACAATAGTGACAGGTTGAGTCTCCATTTATATTTCAAGGAGGAAGGAAGGGGAAAGGAAAGGGGATTGGAGTCTCATTTCTTTTGGAGCCATGGAATATAGAGATTCATATCTTCCTTCATGCTAGAGCCTGTAAAATAGGGGGCTGGATCCTCCTTCCATTTGGAGCTATAGAATTCATGTAGTTGTAAGTTCCTTCAGGTTGGAGCCTATAAACTAGGGGGTTGGATCCTCCTTCCAGTTGGAGCTAGAGAATCTAGGGAGTTGTATATTCCTTCATGTTGGAGCTTGTATATAGGGTGTTGGTGCCTCCTTCCTATTGGTGTAGGAGAATATTGGAAGTTGGTTCTCCCTGTGAATTTAATATTGAAGATATATATTAAAAAATGTTTTGCGGTTTTGTCCCATTCAGGTTTCCACGTAAAATTATTATGTGTTGTGCATCTTTGGTTATATGTTTATGATATGTTAAATGAAATCATAGATGAATGGAATTGTTGATAAGTTAATGTTTACATGTTATGGTTAAAATGGTAAAAAATGCTCAATACTAATTCACCCCCCCTCTTAGTATTGGTGAATATTCCAACAATTAGTATCAGAGCAGGTCCTTTAGAAATAGTATAACCACTAAAAGGAAGATCATGGAATTCATGGAGTGCACAAATAATGGAACACCATTGTTTGACGGTCATAAATATACCTTTTGTAATAGAAGGATGAGAGTATTTTTTTTTTTAACTGTAACGGTTATATTTTTTTATTTATTTGAAAGTGAAAGTGGGGGTCTTTGCCGAGGCAGCCCCAAATACATAGTTGATAGCCAGCTTTGTCGCTATCTTTGATACATTGTCCTCAAGGGATTTGGTAGCTGATATCTTCATTGTTTCGAATCTGCCCTTTGGAGAGGGTGCATCCATTGTTTGCCATTCGATCCGCTTCTCCATTCAGACTTCTGAGAATGTGATAGAACTTATTGGAGGTGAATGCTTGTGAGACTCTTTTCACTCTACGCAGAATTTTGTTGAGGTTAGCATTGTTGAACAGGTCCTCCGAGTTTAGATTTTTAATAAGAAGCTCAGAGTCTCCGAAGATTTGAAGTTCTTTGTCTCCCTTTTCTCTTGCTATGAGGCAAGCTCTGAGAATGCCAAAGATCTCTGCCTGATTATTAGTCTTCTGTCCAAGGCCCCAGCAGAAGCGATCTCT
>ML801058.1:569741-581515 GCA_009831015.1 Picea engelmannii
TATGTACTTCATCCATTTCTCTTAGTTCCATTCAATAGTTAGATCTAGGGAAAGAGTAGTATTCTGTCACGTTTTGTTCCAGATCCAGGTGGATCTTGGGGAGATTGGTTAGTGTCCGCACCTACGAATTTATCCATAACAAGAGGTAACTATTTAAACCAACTTTAGAGCTAGGCACTAGCCTGCTCAACTCATAGAGGGGTCTCTCATGTCACTTGGTGTTTCTTTGGAAATTAATCACTAGATTTAGTTTGTTTTGTTTTTTTTTTATAAATTTTCTAGCAAGGAAGGGGAGGGACACTTAGGGCTATGGAGTCGAAATTATGAAAGTGAATGAAAAAAATGACTTGTTGGTAGAACTCTCCAGAGGATAAAGGATAAATGAGGCGATGAATCTAAGTTATAAATTGTATTTATGCTTAGCATAAGAAGGAGAAAACAAGTAACTGCATCAGAACATTACTGAAATGAATTCTGAATTAATTAGGAAGAAAATTACACAATTTAAATTGCTTAAGTCGAGAGCATCACAAGATGAATTCTGATCTTTAAACTATCCAATTTAAATAGAAGAAAGTGAAAATGGAATTAAATAACACGGGAAATACATACAAGGAGAGGGGACAAAACTCATATCACCACCATTAGAATCTTTTCATAGAGACTTCAAAAGCTTCTGCATATGTATTCAATTCAGCTCCAGAAAATTACAATTGAGTTCAGAACAACCAAAAGGTGCCCTTGCACTTATGCCAACATTATTACATTCGTAACTTCTAATATTTATACAATTCGAGTTCCTTCGGTGTGCAACCGATTACAATAACTGAAATGAAACATTTCAGCTTCTAAAATTGAGTACAATGATTACAAATGTCAGTTTTGATATGAGAACTAACTATAATTATTAATAGAAAAATGTTTCATGATCCAACTCTCGATTCCTCTGATGCTTCAGCTCCTTCCTCTACCACATTCTGTTTTAAATGTCACTTGTACTATTTCAAATCTAATTTCATTTATCCATATTCTCCTTAAATATTTGGGAATAATATATTTGAATAAAAATAATTCCAAAATATCTTTTATCCTGTAGAATTAAATTTCCATATTTTAACTCATGCCCGTGGTTTTGAAAAACCATTTATTGCTTGGTTCCTGTGGTTTTGAAAACCATGTCTTGTTTTTCCCAATTTACCATTTCACTGTGAAAACCATTTACTATGTCTTGTTTTGCCCAATTTACCATTTCATTGTGAAAACCATTTACTGGTTTGTTTCCCATGGTTTTGAAAACCATGTCTTAGTTACCATCTTTGGTAAAATACTTTTAATCCTCTTCTTTTACTTCTGTAAAACCTTTGGATAAAAAATTATCCAAATATTCCTTTCACGTGCATTTTCCCATTTAATTCTTTTCCATGGAAACAAACATTAATCTCTTTAATTTTTACCTCTGTGATTTCCACCGTGAGGAAGAAATTTGTTGCAAATTCCATGATTTGTATTGAAATGCACATAAATATCCCGCACATAAACCATATGATAAATGGTTGCATTTATTATTTCTGGCTTGGGAGGAGTGGTTTTAACCCACACCACTTTCACCCCCGAAATGCATCACGTCATAGCACGTCTCCCACTTAAAACCCAGTGGTTTGGATTTGGGTCTGCCTTCAAATAATTAACCTCCATTTACTTTCAACTCTCGAAATGTATGTGCACCCTCCATCTACCCTTTGACTTTTTCGCTTAGTTTGAGATTTGCCCATGATTTGACCTGAGGTCATGAATTAAATATTGGGTTAAATATTAACATAAAAATATTTATATTAATAATAGTAAACCCTTTTTCCATTTTATAAGGACTTTGGGCATATGAGTATTATCACATGACTTTGTGGATAGGATAAGGGTTCTTAAGCTTAATAAAAGGAATATTTTTAATTTTCAACGAGAATATGATAATAACGGTAAAAATGAATGAAGTGATGGAACCGAGGGATTTAGATAAGCATTAAGGCTAGATATAGGTTTGGGATATTTGCCAATTTTGACTCATGGAGGACATGACTATTTTGGATGATTGGTCGAGTGAAGGATTTAGGAGATGGGATCTTGACGGAGCTAGTGAAAAAGTTTAAAAAATGAGTGTAAAAATAGCACAAGGACAAGATGCTTCATAAAAATTAATGCAAATTAGCATGTTATAACATATTCAAAAGGATTGCATCATAGAGAGGATCATTCACTCCCAGTTGTCAAAGTTTGTTTTCTGTTTATTGTTTTACTTGTAATAACTTTGGATATAAAACTATAGATTGTAGAACATATGTAAGAAATGTTTATGTGGCTCCCTAAAGTATTGAATGATATAAATTCCAAAACTATGGACACATAGTTGATTACTATAGAAGCATGATAAATCTTTCCATGGAATAAAACATTGATATTAGGTACAATAAGATTTGGAGAAGAAAACAACAAGACCAGGTGAATGAAGAAATCTCATAAATCATACTTACAGAATTTGTTGAAAGGAAAGAACATCATGATTCGACAGATAAATAGGAATATCTCAAAATTCAGAAGAATGATCTTGCAACAAATCATGTTTATACATTGTTCTAAGCCATCAGGATTGGGTACTCCCAGTAATGTGAATATTGAAGAGGGGCAGTCTAAGCAACAACTATTACATATTAGAGAACTATCTTTCTGACAATCTAAAGTGTTTTCATATTTTGAGAAGTAATACTTAGAATGGTTTAATGGAAGAGGTACATAATGTCTCATAATAGATTGGTTGATTACTTCAAGGTGTAGTTTAGAACACATATCCATGCAAGGATTAGCTAGAAAACAAAAGATATATCATTGACACGCATTGAGGCAGAGATTCATGATTGTATAGAGGATTTTAAGCATGTATTCAAGAATGGATATATTCACTACAGGTTCGAGAATGAGTTCTTGTTACAATCTTTTAGAGTTTGATTTGAAGACATAGCAAACTAGTGTACATATTTGATTCAGATTGAGAAGAAGGAATATGTGGTGATCCATTTTAGAATATTCAAAGAATCTCTCAGAATAGTGAAGTGACAGATGGATCGACATTGTGTGCAGTTGAGTAGCAGAGTCATGGACAGTTCTGTGACATATGGACATAGATGAATTCATGAGATACTTGCAAAGTATGGAATAAAATACATGACATGAACCAGAGAATATGCATGATAGTGGATGAAATCATATGACTAAAAATACAAGCATATTGACAGATGGATCTAACTAGTCACACAAAGGCAAGTCATGAGAGGCACAACAAGACAGGGGGAGAGTAACCATTAGGAGGAGTCATATTGTCAAAGGATTTTTTTGTATTATTATTTCATTGATGTAAGATCATTGAAGACATGAGAAGACATGAAGACTTGAATTCAAGTGATATGAACACTTTTAATATACGTCAATGGATTACACAACATATTGATATATAAGAAGACCCGGATTGATATACACAATGAGAGGTGTGAAATACACAATGAGAGGAATCCAAGAATATATAAGAAGACCCAGATTGATATACACAATATATTAAAAATATGGCAGGGGGATAAAAATAACAAAAGTACGAGAGAAATATCAGAAACAAAGAAGAAAGGGGGGGGAGAGATTGTCAAAAGAAGGTATATTATTAGAGAAGGTACCCTTTTCCATTGGTGTCAAAGGGGGAGAGAAAGTTAAGAAGAGTGAAGGAAGGGGGAGAAAGCATGAATACAAGGGGATCAATGGTCACAGGGGGAGTGTGAGTGTTGCAATCAATGCCGAAGGGGGATATTATTGGAAAATTTGTTGTCATTGATGTCAACCCTAGAAAACTTATAGAGGCCTATAGAAGTGATGGGTGTATTTTAATAAGTCTCCAAAGTGACCCCCTTATATAATATCTTTAATTATGGCTCTCATGGGAATAGATTTTCAAGAAATCTACAAGAAGCCCTGAAAATATGGTTAAGTGGTTAAGAAGCCCTAGAGGTGTGGTCATGAAGGCCAAAGTTGATTGAATAAAAAGAGTATCAAGGACATTGAAAATGCATGCAAAAATCCATTGATTGATATCCCTCATAAATTTGTCTCCAATGATAGGTGTCACTCCATGTGGTTCTTCATGATAGAGAAGTTATTCCCTCTTAAAGATGAATCCCTGAAGTATGGTCAAGAAGCCTCGGATCTAAGGTCAAGAAGCTATAAGTTGGCCCTAAATTAAAGTAAAGAAGAAAAAGATGTTTCAAAAAAGAAGTTACAAGTTGGCTCAAGGTCAAGTAAAGGAGCGAATTTTAGATGAAATATTATTTGAAGAAGAGAGAAAATCCAAGGGATGATGAAGTATCGTGATGATGTGTTCTAAGGTATGTTTTTTTAAACTAATCTTACTATTTTCACTATAAATGTTTTTCTAGAATGATTCATATATCAAAACTTGGAGGATGTAGAGAAGACATATCAAGGTACCTTTGGTACGAATTTAATCTTTTGTGTCATTTTACATTTGGAGATACATTCTGTGGAAGATAGGGGATTTGACTAGTCCTATAACTAGTCTCAAACATGCATTCCATGTAAAATAGTAATAAATTCTTCATAGATGATACAAACTTTGTGAGAATAATCTCATTGGAAATAGTATATTATTTATTATTATATCCATGAGTTTCAGAATCATATATCAAATACTGAGCACATGGTATGATGTACAAGTTCGCTCTCCATAATAGGCCAGAATTCAGGAAGGTCTATCATATTCACTATATCTCATTTTTAGTGACGATTCCAGGAGTAAAAATTGGAGGAAGTTTATAGAAGATATCAAATAATCTTGGGTACAAGTTTATTACCTTGATTCATTACAAGTACATAGTTATACTTGTTGGAAGTTAGGGTTTGTTACTAATCCAAAAACTAGTCCTAGAAAGGTGTTTGCGATAAATTTAAGAAGTGATGTTGGGGTTGATATGTGGACCCATGTGGACCTAGGATATTCATGTGGACCTATTTTATAAGTGGATCCAGTTTGATTATGTTGATGTTGTGTGGATTTAGTTTTGATGATGTATCTGTATCATTGATAGTAATAGTAACATGATTTGATGATGATGTATCAATATCATTGAGAGTAATAGTGACAGGTTTTGATGATGATGTATCAATATCAATGATAGTAACAGTGACAAGTTTTTATGATGATGATGTATTAGTATGAGGGAAAACATTAGTGACAGGTTGAGTCTCCATTTATATTTCAGGGAGGAAGGAAGGGGAAAGGAAAGGGGGTTGAAGCTTCCTTCCTATTGGAGCGACAGAATATAGAGAGTCATAGATTCCTTTAGGTTGGAGCCTATAAAATATGGAGTTTGAACCTCCTTCTAGTTGGATCTAGAGAATTCAGAGAGTTTTAGCTTCCTTCAAGTTGGAGCTTGTAAACTTGGGGGTTGGAGCTTCCTTCTAGTTGGAGCTGGAGAATCTATGGATTTGTAGATTCCTTAAAGATGGATCTTGTAAATAGTGGGTTGGTTTATCCTTCCATTTGGTGCTGGAGAATCTTGGAATTTGGTGCTTCTTGTGAAAGTAATATTGAAGATATATATTAAAACGTGTTTCATGGTGTTCTCCCATCTGGGTTTCTAAGTAAAATTCTTGTGTACTATGCATCTTTGGTAATATGTTTATGATGTGTTAAATCAAATCATAAGTGAATGGAATTGTTGATAATTTCATTTTTACATGTTATGGCTAAAATGGTAAAAAGTGATCAATATTGATTCATCCCCCCCACCCCCTTAGTATTGGTGAATATTCCAATGGTTTCTACATGGAGAAATAATCCTCCCATGTTGTTTCTTCTATTGGTAGGTTCTTCCACTTGATGAGGTACTTAGTAATTGCTTGAGTATTTGTTTTGGTTCTAATATGATTTTACCTTCTCCATTAATACCTGGTAAAATAGTTTGAACTATGATCTTGTCACTGATTACCTTTTTATGAAGCAAACATGGAATATTGGATTTCCAAGTGAAGATGGAGGTAACTCCAATTTTTAATCCATACTTCCAATCCTCTACAACACCTTATAGGGACCATAATGCTTGGGTGCTAATTCATTTTCCTTATTTTGTTTCTCGAGGGATATATGTTTGTATGGTTTTATCCTCATAAATAACCAACCCCCCACTTCAAACTCCCTTTCACTACAATATTTATATACTTGTTGTTTCATCCTATTTTTTGTTTTAACTATGTTTTCCTTCAATAGTTTGAGAAACTCTTATTTATGCTCTATGTGGTCCACCACTACTTGAACCTTCTTTGGTCTTCTGGTGAAAATCTTCACCATTTTTTATTGCATGTAAAGTTGCTTCCATTTTTTTTTCATATGTATATTTGACGAATTATTTTCCATTTAATTGTTTACTTTCAAAATCCAATGTTATCCAATCTTGTGTCAATATTGATCCAATTCCTTGTCCATATGCATCACATTCTACTATGAATGTTTTAAAAAAATCAGGTGTTGCCAATACTAGTGTAGAATACATGGCATATTTTTAAGAGTGAAAATTCCAAGGTATCCTTTTCATTCCATTCAAATGAAATTTTCTTCTAGAGATATGTAAGTTGGCTTGCAATGAGTGCATAATTCTTAACAATTTTTTTATAAAATCCTGTAAGACCCCAAAATCTTCTAAGACCCTTGATTTTCTAAGTAATAATCCATTTGTAATAGCTTGGATCATTTGAGGGTCCACCTTGACCCCTTCCCTTGAAACAATATGTCCCAAATAATCTACTTCTTGTTTCCCAAAACAAAATTTGGTTCCTTTTATATACAATTGATTGTTCTCAAGAATTTCTAGGACTTTATCCACATGTTTAATGTTGTCTTCCCATGATTTTCTATACATGAGTATATCATCAAATAAAACCAACAAAAAAATTGTAATTTGGGGTCAAACAATTTTGTTCATAAGAATTTGAAAAGTAGAAGGACCATTATTCAACCCAAAATGCATGAACAAGAACTCATCGTGCCCATCATGAGTTCTAAGAGTTGTTTTGGGAACTGTTATCCCTGATATCTAGGGATAACTAGGAGATCATGTCTCGAGGCCCACAGGTCCTAGACATGAAGTACCAAGAGCAGGATTGACCTGAGCATGGCCCTGGAGGGCCCATTCTTCTTCTTCTTCGCCAGACTTGTCCTGTTAGCAAAAGTAGCTTCCATCACCATTGGCTTGGACCTACATCAGAGAAGAATCTTGCTCCATGAGGTAATTGGTCCGAGGTATCATGGTATGTGTCATGTTTGATCATTATAACCTTCTTATGTATGCATCAGGTTCCTTACATTTCTGATAACTGCTTGGATCTTACACTAATCCACTTGAACATTGTTGGGGGGATTAATGGGGTGCCATGGAAAGCTTGTATTTGTGGGTTTTGGTTAGCCACCAGGGGGGATTTGCAGAGCCATCGTTCACTCCCACCATTCTATCATTTTACATCTTATCTCCCACACATCCATCCCATTCCCCTAGTCTGTCCATTAGGATGACCTTTTGGGGGTTACACTTTGTCCTGTGGGAAGAAGGGGCTAAAGGCCCAGGGGGTAAAAGCAGCTAGTAAAAGATAAAAGCCATAGAAATGAAACCTAGAGATGCTTCACCTAGGGATCCCCGAGAAGGCAATAAAAGGCCTCTCGATAAGAAACTAAAGGGACCCTAAGAAAAATAACAAAAACAAGATCTAACCAAGAGGATGGGAGGTCTCATAATGAGCCGGCCCATTATGTTCATAGGTATCCAAAGGTATGACATTGCCATTATCTGGTCACCATGCCAAGGCAATGACCTTTGGTTGCATGGCCAGAGGAAAGGGGGTCTCATCACGAGCCAACCTTATCATTTCTGTGAAGATATCAGTGGGTAACATTGTCATCTCTGGTCACCACACCAAGGTAGTGTCCTCTGGTCAGACCTTGAAGTAAAAAACAAAGAAAAGCAATAAATAAAGAATAAAGGCAATAAAGGGCTTGGAAAAAGTGCATCCATGACGGGTACAACTCACCTCCTACAAAGGCACCCACGGACAACACCTACCCCTGGTCTTACAATGACTGGACATCCCTAGACCATATCACCTCATAAACATGGCTTGAATGATCCTCTATGGAAACTTTCCTTTTCTTGTGGATATTATCCCAATAGGTTGTCCCGTTTGTTTCTTCAACTTTGTATGGTAGATATGTGTAATGTCTTTGAGCTCTTAGAAGATATGTTAGGGTTTTTATGCATGTATTTGATAAATTTAATGATGAAACATGATTGATATTTCTATGATCCTGAGGACTGATGAGCCCATGGAGGGCGTAGTTTTTGATGTGCAGGACCATACCCGGTGGACAGGTACCAATGGACCAGTACACATGGGGATATGATTATCTTGGACCTCCATGGGGCTGAAGAGCCCATCAAATGGTTGCTGGGATGGCAGAGACAAGATAACGTTGTGATGAGCCAATGCACGAGAAGGAAGAAGGATGTTCCATCCAGGACACTTTGGCAGAGCCCAGCCTAAGGGGGATCACCCACTGCAGATAGGACATTTGCCTTTGATGGACAGGACACCACCTGAGAGAGCTAGACATTGTCTGGAGCATGTGATAGGGTGCTGAGGTCGTTTGGCACGCGTGGCAGCTTGGAGGAGCCCTGAAGGGGCCAACGTATGGTTGTTTGGATGTTGTGCTTGCCGAAAAAGGGCCAACGTCTCCCTCAGAAGGGCTTGACGTCCCCATTTTAGCTCATTTTATGACATTTTCTAGCAGATTAATGTAAAAACAATGTAAAATTGGTAGTCAGCCTTGTTGGTTGTTTTAATGACCTAAAATTTAATTAAAAGGTCATTGATTGGTATAAATAGAGGACGTTGCCTCTCATTTTAATATAACATAACTCACTCTCTTGTGATAGATCTACCTTTAGTCTTTGTCTTGGTATTTTGGCTCTTGTAAGTGAGGCACAACTCTTGTTTGGAGGATTTTCTTGGCATATTATGGTGTTTCTCTCATTGGAAGGTTTACAACTAGGGTTTGATGAGCATTCTTCATGATTTGTAAGTGTATTTTTCATGCAAAACTTCTTGAATGAATGGTTGTAGGTTTAATCTCTTACATTTACTATTACATTGCTATTATATTTCTTAATCTTGAAACCCTAGGTAGCAAGCACACATGTAGGTCCTTGCTATATGTCCCCATGCTTGAGAAACTTGTTTTAGCCATTGATTAAGGAGGATATAGCCTAGCCGTTTCTACACTAATCATCCTTTTTCTGAGTTAGCTTTGAGATATAAGTTGAACAAAGGTGAAGCCCTAGGCCTAGTTGATTCTACACCTAGGGTTTTAAACCTTTTAGGGTTTGAAGGGCCTTGCTCTTGCAACACCTTTCTCCCTTAGATTTGTATTTTAAAGCTATCCATTTTGCCAAGAATATTTAAAGAAAGAGGAAGGAGCATGAGGCCTTGCTTAAGCAACATCGGAATGAGCCTCCTTCCCTTAGGGTTTTGATTCTAGGGCCCTGCCATTGCAGCACCATAGAACCTAACTCTCTAGTCTTTAGACTTTGATCCTCCTGAGATCTTGCCCTTACTTTTGACTCCATAATACCCTAAGGCACTGGTTTTTCTATCCAATGTTGAGCTTGTTGTGTAAAAACAATCTTTTAAAACTTTCAAATTTGAAACCCTAACTAACCCTAACATCTACTAACCTAGAAATTGATGACGATGTCATGCCTTATTGGAGCTTTTGGTTGATAGAGAATACCATGGCTTGGTCATCCCATGATAGACATTGAAGTATTGATAGTTTTCATTGGCTAAATAATAAAACGATGACCTTCTTTGTCTATTACATTGCTTATAATACTAACCCTAATAAAAGATGATGTCATCCTTAGGATATTGACGCAGCACTCTGTTATATATGAGCATTTGATGATATTTAATGCATTGAGTTAATTCAAGGATTGATCATTTTCATTGGATGCTATATCATTCTGGTATTTATTGACAAGTGAATTTATATTGCCATTGTCATTATTGCAAACATTGACTTCATCAATATTTATTGTTATATATGTTCATATACATTGAAATATAGATAGTCATTGATCTATGAAGTACTAACCACTACTGCATGTATTAGTTTCATTGTTTCCTTCTCTCGCAAGCAGGTGCCTCTTCTGTGGTTTTTCTTCATTTGACTATCTTCTTGGCGGTAATCTGTGAAGGGGAAACTAGCCTTAATCCTTTGAGATTTTTCCTTTTAAAACCCCAGATTGCCAGGGACGTCTCCCTTGGGCTTAGCCACCCTAAATAGAAAGAGCCCCCATCGAGGTGACAGTGGGTGGGGAAGCTCCTGTTACGCCAGTTTGACCCTTACCCTCCAGCTACTTGACCTAAACTACAAACTGAGCGATAACAAGAACTTCTTTTTTTATTTATCTGATCTCATCGTATCATGGTCTAAGATCTATATTTGTAAAAAAAGTCACTCCATGAAGATATTCTAATATCTCATCAATATTTGGAATAGAAAATTATCCTTTATGGTGATATTTTTTAGATATCTATAATCATAACACATCCTCCAAGAATTATCTTTTTTTCTCACCACCACTACTGGAGATGAAAATAAAATATTGCTTGGTTGAATAATACTTGAATCCAGTATGTCTTGTACCATTTTATCAATCTCCCCTTTTTTCTGATGATGATATCTATAATGCATTTTATTAGGAGGATTGCTTCCAAGTATTAGTTCAATTTGATGTTCATGGTCCCTATATGGAGGTATCCCTTTAGGAATTTCTTGGAAGACACTATGGTGCTTTTCCAATGTGCATTTTGATTCCTCTAAAATATTCTCATCTTCCTTCTTTACTTTCATAGGATAAATTCTAACCAAAACTCTCCTACCACCCTTTCTTAGGAGATTTTCCATTCTATGAGAGTTGATGACTTGAGAAGGTGCATATTTCAACCCTTTGAGTTCATATTGAATTCCTTCCAATTCAAATATCATGAACAATTCCTTTTGATTTGTGTAAACTGTACCTAATGTTCTTAACCATTGAATCCCTAGAAAAACATCTACAACTCCAATGGGAATGGCATATGTTTGCACTCTTTTCGTCGATGTGTGAGAAAAAAGTGAGTGCTTACATGCCTAGTTGGTCTCTGCTAGTCATGACAGCTGTGATGTAAAGGGTTAGAAAGAAACAACTAAACTATCAACAAGAATTAAACAAAAACTAAAAGAAAACATGAGCATAATAACAAAAATGAAAAACAAATGAAAATGGACCAATATCACCAATATATAGCTTGATCTGATTGATGAAATCCAAAGATACACAATGGAGAAAGAGGACTTGGGTCCCTTCCCTCTCCAATGGAAGGCTCTTAAGGCCCTCAACTGATTGCTCTCCTTATGATGAAGGTGAAAATGTGAATGAAAGAACTCCTAAGCTTCTCCACTCTAGTGAGAGATGGAAAGCTTATGAAATGGTTTTGATTATGTTAATTACCAAAGAATGAGTCTCTAGTAATCTCAACAGCATAACAATACAAAGAATTCCTTGAAGAAATGATGGTCATTCATGGCTTTTTATAGCCAAGCTTTGAGCTATTATGAAACCCCTTTTGAATGTGAA
>ML801059.1:11194-24273 GCA_009831015.1 Picea engelmannii
AGATGAAAAAAAATTAACATGGTATCAGATCTTTGGCTTTTAGAGAAAAATAGATCTACTATATTCAGTGAAGATCACTTCAATAGGTTAAAAGGACAAGGCAGATCTATTGCGTACAACTCAGATCAGCCATGTTAGTAACCAATGTGAAGGTTGAGGACAAACTAGATGAGGCTTCCAATTTCTTGCCATGCAAGGCAAGAATCTCAGCGATCTTGAAGGAACAAGACTTGTGGGATGTCATCATAAACCCTCCTCTAACTCCAACGTAGACATCAGCGGGTATGCCAGCAGTGGTAGACCCAATAGTGCAGGAAACTTGGGATAAGAAGGATATCAAGGTGCAGAGAATGATCCTTGGAAGCCATCAAGGATCATCTCATTCTACATGTTGTAGAAAAGACCAGATCTAAGGAAATGTATGATGCCCTTGTGTCACTCTTTCAAATTGACAACATCAGTCGCAAGATGATCCTCAAAACAAAGATCAAATAATGCAGAATGTTCTCTTCAGACAATGTGACAAGCACCTTATGAGAATCACTCAGATCCGTGACCAGCGTGCAACGATAGGTGATGTTGAAATATTGTAACTGCAAAGAGTATTCTATTTATTATTGAGTCATTATTAAATAGATCAATCCCCTTTTGTGGATTTATCATGTCGAGCATTGTAATTGACCAAATCCCCTTTTGCAGATTGGTCAAACCCTAATTATATCATGTAAATTAAGAAGGCGACCCTAGGTCCAATTAAAGTAATTTTAGCCACTAAGAAGACAAGTCGGCCCTGCCCAGTGAAGAGACACATTTCCAATGCCTGCCAGCTAGTATAAATAAAGGAGGCAAGCACCTCATTTGTTCACTCACTCATTCACTCATCAAGTTCACAAGTTTGGAGAGTTGCAGTTGGGAGAAGAAGGAAGAGAGAGGTGAATTAATCAGTGTTGGATATTCTCTAGTGTTTTGGTTTATTGTCTTGGCATTGTATTGGCTATCTATATTAAGGAATTTTTTGTTGGGTTTTCTCCCCCATGAGGGTTTCCCAGGACAAATGTTGTGTATCTTGTGATTGTGTTTCTCTCAGTGATCCTACCTATGCTATGGTTATCTAGTAAATTGAAAAGAAACCTAATAATAGCTCAAAACTTAACATTGTATCAGAGCTAAGCTAAAGAGAGCATCTTTCATTGGATAAAGAAAAACATCATTGTTTTTGTACAAGAAAATTATGGCTTTTTGTCGAAGAGGAATATCAGCCTAAAAACCATCTAGAAAGTGTGCCCTAGCCTAGGGAACTCATTGGCACCTTGAGCACAACTTTTCAGTGGTCAGATACTCTGGAAAGTCAAACCCTAGTTTTGACTGGTACTAGAAAACTAGAAAACCAGAAGTACCAGAAAACCAGAACCAGTGTCAGAACTACCAATCCAGATTTCCGTAGGTCAAGTTTCAAGGGGAAAAACTTGAAATTTTTGAAATCTAACAACTCCAGCAAACTCGCCCCAGCCCAGTGCATCTATTCCCTAGATCAGAATTTCAAAATTTGAAGTTTGAAAAATTAGGGTTTTCTCATAAAACCCTAAGTTACAGTTAAAGTACCAGTTGTAGTTACAGTTGTAGTTACAGTTGTAGTTACAACTGCAGTGAAAGATTTTGTAAAGTGTTGTCCAAACTTAAAATTGAAACACCTATGAAGTTTTGAAGGTTTGTTACCTATCACCGCTGCTACCGGATGGTACCACCACCCGCCGATACTATCAGAGGTATGTACTTACATATATTTCAACTATATTATTCTAAGGGGTACTTGTAGGAGAAAGGATCTCCTATCATGGATCTAGAAGGATCTCAGATCCAACATACTCAGAAGACTAATGCACCCCAGGTTTGATTATCTTGATATGCATCTATTTGTTATGACATTATTTTGACCTTGTGAACATTTAGGTGGTATGTTGAAATCATACTAACCATTGGTCAAAATTATCAAGGCTGATTAAAGTTGAGTTTATAGAGATTATTCTCTAACTTAGATTTCTGTCAAGATAACATATTGTCTTAGTACAGAAGACAGGCTAAAGAAATCACTTGCCATCTTGAGTGAAGGAGACTTGAAAGAAAAGCAACACACTCATTCTTGAGGACAAAACTCCAGGTTCCAGGTTTGATTGATTAAGTTGATAAGATTCAAAGTTGCACATGACAAGTTGATAACTGCCCCTTTACAAGTAAACACTATAGTTGAGGTAGCAGTCTTTGAAAATTATTATACTTGGTAGCATGTGAGTATTATTGAGATGAATTCCTATTACCAGATATAACTAGCATCTCCTCTAGGAGAAACTTCTTGTGTTGGTTCCAGGTTACCATAGAGGAATGTTTGATCACAACACTAGCAGAGTGTTGATCTCATTTCATATTGTATTTCTTACTTTTGATCTTTATTTCTTGCAGCTCACAAGTGATAGCTCTAAAGGAGCTATTGTGACAATTATTCATGCTATTGTTTTATTACTATTATCGAAAGAGTATTATTCTTGCTTATTGTTGACTTTGTTGGTTTTGAATGTTGTTGACAGATCTATTTGATCTGGAGATGGAAGCCATCATGATCCTATGTGATAACCATAGTTGTATAAAGATGATGTGCTCCATGATGAGTCAAATCACATAGAGATCCAGTATCACTTCATTTGTGATATGATGCAAAGAGGAGCCATAAAGCTCCATTATGTTGGCATGGATGAATAGGTTGTTTATGTGTTGACCAAGTCTCTGTCTCGTGTAAATCACTTTCGAGACAATCTTGGTGTAGTTCGAAAGGACCTCCCTCGAAATGGGGAATAGTGTTGATGCCAACCTAGTGCTGAAGATTTCCAGCTTCGTATTGATGTTGTTGAGATGCCAGCCTCATGTTGAAGATTTCCAGCTTCGTGCTAATGTTGTTGAGATGTCAGCATTGTGCTGAAGATTTCAAGCTTCGTGTTGATGTTGTTGAGATGCTAGCCTTGTGCTAAATATTTCCAACTTTGTGCTAATGTTGTTGATATGACGGCCTTGTGCTGAAGATTTCCAGCTTCGTGTTGATTTTGTTGAGATGCCAGCCTTGTGCTGAAGATTTCCACCTTTGTGTTGATGTTGTTGAGATGCCAGCCTCGTGCTGAAGATTTCCAGCTTCGTGTTGATGTTGATGAGATGCCAGCTTCATGCTGAAGATTTCAAGCTTAGTGTTGATGTTGATGAGATGCCAGCTTCGTGCTGAATATTTCCAACTTAGTGTTGATGTTGATGATGCTTCAGCCTTCATGTTGTGATGTCGTTGTTGTTGATGTTGTATCAGCTTCGTGTTGTTATTGATGATGATGATGCATTAGTGTTATACTAATCCATGTTGATGCAGATGATCATGATTCCATTCCAACTCCTTGTTGTGGATGATGATATTAATGATGAGAAAAACTTCTGATGATTTATAGATATGCCAATCAGTGTTCCAGATGTTGTTTATGTTGTTTCCCTCTCTCTCTCCTGATGATTTTGTAGAATACCCTTCTTGTTAAGGGGGAGTGTTGAAATATTGTAACTACAAAGAGTATTCTATTTATTATTGAGTCATTATTAAATAGATCAATCTCCTTTTATGGATTGATCATGTTGGGCATTGTAATTGACCAAATCCCCTTTTGCAGTTTGGTCAAACCGTCATCAGTTGAAACATCAGTAGATACCCAGTTGAGTGAGCTTACATGCAAGTTCGAGAGTGACTGTGCATTTGTTTCTTGTCTTTCTACCAACACCACTCCCAAGGGTGCATGGTAATTGGACAACGACGCATCTAACCACATGACAAAGGATAGAGAGCTATTCAATATCCTATCAGAGGATGGCTCAGATCTCGACATAGAACTTGGCAATGAGACCAAGTATCCAGTATGGGGTTAGAGGATAGTGTAGTTCCAACTTGAGTTAGAAGGATTCTTTGATGCGCATGAGGTACTATACGTACCTGTTTTGAATAACTTGTTGTCCATCTCAGCAATGGAGGACAAATTTTATGAAGTTAACTTCCGAAGGGGGCAGATCTTCATTCGCCCAGAGGGAGCCAATCCAAACATTGTTGTGAGGATTGGAGTCTAGGATGGGAACCTTTATAGACTTCATGGCTAGCCTGTGCATGCATTGTTGCACACGAATGAGAGGTTGTGTGATCTGTGGCATGGGAGGATGGGTCATCTCCATCATACATCTCTACCATTACTAAGGCAGATGGTCACTAGGCTTCCAAAATTTAGTCTGGACTAGCAGGGGGTGTGAAAAGGCTATGCACTTGAAAAGAATGTCAAGGCAGCCTTTCCTAGGAGTGAGACTCAATCCAAGGGCATCTTGGATTTGATCCATTCAGACTTTGGGGGGCCAATGTCAGTAGCTTCGGTAAGGGTGCATCCTAACCTTCATTGATGACTTCTCCAAGATGTCCTGGATCTACTTCATGAAGACCAAGGATTAGGTCTTTATTCACTTCCGAGCTTTCAAAGCTCAAGTGGAGAACATGACAAGAAGGAAGAACAAGACTTTGAGGATAGATAACATGGGTGAGTACACCTCTACAAAGTTCTTTGATTTCTACAAATGAGGCAAGGATCAAGAGGGAGAAGACAGTGGCCTACAACCATCAACAAAATGGGGTTGCAGAGAGGAAGAATAGGTCCATCATCAGTGCGGTGAAGGCCATGTTGCATGACCATAGTTTTCCTATGTATATGTGGGCAAAGGTTTGCAATACAACTGTGTATTTGCAGAACAGGAGTCCACATCGTATATTGTAGGGGAAGACTTCAGAGGTGGCATTCACAGGCAACAGACCCAAGATAGGACATCTCAAAATATTTGGTTTTCCAATCTACATCCACATTCTTGTGGAGAAGAGGAAAATGTTGTAGCCCTCAGGACAAAGGGGCCATTTGGTGGGGTAAAATGAGGATTTGAAGGCTTACAGGGTGTTCTTTCTAGATCAACGCAAGATAGTGATGAGATGAGATGTCAAGTTCAAGGAGAACTTGGCATATAGGAAATATTAGGACCTACCAGCAGATCCAGAGGGATCACAGGAGGTGGTTCCAAAGACAGATCCAAGAGCAGAGACTTCTAGTTAAGAGAGCCAAACTCCAGTGGAGGTGGAGTAGTAATCAGCTCCTTCGGGAGCATGTTGATCCTCCAAGGTCCACCTTCAAGGAGAGTAGACCTTTGTGGAAGTTTCTATGGTATATGGCTTTGAATACCATCATCATAGACTTAGAGCCTTCTAGTTATGAGGAAGAAGCCAACCAACAGGTATGGCAAGATGCCATGGTGGAAGAGAATAACTCCATCTTGTGCAATGATGTCTAGGAGATTGTGTCGAGACCATAGGGGAAGTCACTTGTGACTTCCAGGTGGCTTTACAAGGTAAAGTATGCAACAGATGGCAATGTGGAGAAGTACATGTTGATGATTGAATATTCGTGAGACATTCTTCAGGTCGTACTCCTCGATGGACTGAGATGGGTTGATCTGTGGGTGATACTCCTCGATGGATTGAGTTGAGTATGACACTTATCGATGGACCGATAATTTGTATTGGGTTGGTGCCTAGCAACCCTCGAGTGTAGGACATGTGGTTGGGACATTCTCCAGGTCATACTCCTCGATGGACAGAGTTGGCTTGACCTATGATGACATATTGGGTTGGTGCCCAAAGACCCTTGGGGTGTAGCCCATGTGGTTGGGATATTTTTAAGGTCATACTCCTTTATGGACTGAGCTGGGTTGACCTGTGGACACTATGTGGTCGTACTCCTCGATGGACTGATTTGGGTGGACCTATGGACACTATGTGGTCGTACTCCTCGATGGACTGAGCTGGGTTGACCGAGTGTACTCTAGTGGGTTGTGGCCCCTAGACGAGATGAGAAGTTACACATTAGGTGTAGCCATGTGTGATGAGATGGAGGAGACATTTTACTATGACGTCAGAGAAGGAAGAAGTCCCAAGCCTTGTGCAGAAGACCTAGAAGACCAAGTCGGCCCTGTTGAGTGGCGCCACTTGGATGTGACAGTTCACATGATGGACTTGTATATATAGAGAGCCGTCTCCCATTTGGATATCATCACTTTGGATTATTCTCTCTTGGTTATTTCGCTCCCTTGGACTAGTGTGTTATCTTTAGAGACTAGAGTTATTCTTCTTTGGTCTTGGATCTTCTCTTGAACAATTATTCTAGTGAAAGGTTACTGAGTTTTCTTCCCTTGTGCAGAAGGGTTTCCTAGGATAAATTATTGTGTATCTTGTGTATGGTTCTCTACTTGTGATCTTGGTTATTTACTACAACCATTGGGAGCCATTCATTCAGAGTATTAGTGGGTGATACAAATTTCCTAAGTTTGATTAGTTATGGGTAAGATTGTACTCAGGAGGAGACCAGACTTGTTGCCAGAAGTGCACAAATTTCCCATTGTGATGAAGTTCATGCCCTTGCCTCTCATGCAAGAAAAGGAAAAGGAAGAGGATGAGACAGATCATTCAAAGAAAGGAAGCCCAGACTAGCTCCTGAGTGTAAAAAGGACCTTTCAAAGGTCTAGTGCTTAAAATGTGAGAAGTTTGGCCACTATGCCAGAGAGTGCCCCTTGTGGAAGAATAAGAAGCAGCATGCCTCCACTGATGATGTTGACCGAGATCCACCTCAATAGAAGTCAAGGAAAGGAATCAATGAAAATGAGGAGTTCTTCTTCATTTCAACCCTCTCAGGCATGATTCCTACTAGTTGTGATATTTGGTTAATTGATAGTGGTGTTTCCAGAAATATGACTAAATATAGAGAGAACCTCACTAATCTAGTAGAGAAAGACTCTCGGTTGCATGTTCTACTTGGTGATGATTCTAGATATACTGTGAAGGGATCTGGGGCCATTTCCTTCCAGTTAGATTCTGGTACCCCACTTCATTTGAGTGATGTATTTCTTGTACTGGGGATGAGAAGGAACCTTGTCTCTATTTCAGCCTTGGAGGAAAAAGGATACAAGGTTGCCTTCTCTGATGATAAGGTTCTTGCATGGCACAAGAACACTAGTATGAGGTCATCCCATGTGATTGGTGTTTGAGAAGATAGTTTGTATAGATTGACAGTACGACCAGTTCAGGCCTTGGTGCATGATTCTATCAGTCTGAGTGAGGTATGGCATAGGAGACTTGCTCAATTACTTTATAGAGCTCTTCCTACTCTAGGGAAGATGGCGATAGGTCTTCCAACACTTCCTATAGAGAATGATGGAATTTGCAGAGGTTGTGCTCTTGGAAAGAATGCCAAGGGGTATTTTCCAAGAAATGACAATAGATACAAGGGGATCTTAGACATGGTGCATTCAGATCTGTGTGGGCCTATGTCAGCTGCTTCATTGAGTGGATACTTATACTATGTGATCTTAATTGATGGCTACTCCCAAAAGACTTGAATTTACTTCTTGAAGTCCAAGAAATATGAAGAAGTCCTTGGGAGGTTTCAGGACTACAGAGCACAGGTTGAGAACTTGACAGGAAAGAAGATCAAGATAATGAGATCAAATAATGGAGGACAATACACCTCCAAGGGTTTCAGTGATTTATGTGTTGAGGCAGGGATCAAGAGGGAGTACAATGTTCCTTACAATCCCTAGAAAAATGGGGTTGAAGAGAGAAATAACGGGTCTAATGTTGAGGCAACGAAGGCGATGACTCATGATCAGAGTTTGCCTATGTTTTTTGTGGGCAAAGGCATCCATGATGGTTGTGTATGTCCAGAACAAGAGCCCTCATAAGATTTTGAAGGATATGACTCCCGAGGAGGCCTTCATCGGAGTGAATCCTAAGGTCGGACACTTTAGGATATTTGGGTGTCTTTTTTACATTCACGTACCTAAGGAGAAAAGGATGAAGTTAGACCCTTTAGGCAGGAAGGGTACATTTATTGGGTATAGTGAGTCTTCAAAGACATATCGTATGTACATCCCAAGTCAGAGATAGATTGGGATGAGAAGGGATGCTTCCTTTGAGGAGGAGGTAGCCTTCAAGAGATCTTGAGGATATCACATGGAGATTGATAGTGAAAGGTAGGAAGATATGGTATCTTCTCCCCCTCACCCTTCAATAGTTCAGAGGGAGACGGTTCAGCCCACGAAGATAGTTGAGCCTGTTGATCCAGTTGATCATGTGGATCATGTTGATGTTCTCAGAGATATTGAAGTATGCCTGAAGTGGCCTGCATGGGATCGTCAGACTTTGTGAGAGGAAAAGGGACATGTAATTCCCTGTGGTACTTTCAGAGAAAGTAAGAGACCTCAAAGATTCTCGAGCTATGTTGTAGCAATGAGCCACATCATTGATTCTGAGCCTTCCTAATATGAGGCATCTAGTCAGCAGGTATAGAGAGATGCCATGATGGAGGAGTATCAAACCATGATGAAGAAGGATGTGTGGGATATTATTCCAAGACCTCAAGGGAAGTCTGTGGTGACTTCCAAGTGGATCTATAAGATCAAACATGCAACTGACAAGAGCATAGAGAAGCACAAAGAGAGATTGGTGCCTAGAGGATTCTCTTGGGTAGAGGGAATAGACTATGAGGAGAAATTTTCTCATGTTTCTCGGTACACATCCATTCAGATGATCATTGCACTTGCTTTAGCCATGGGTTGGATATTAAATCAGATGGATGTAAAGATAACCTTCCTCAATTGAGAGATTAAGGAAGAGGCGTACATCGAATAGCCAAATAGTTTTTTGATTCATGGGAAGGAGTCCCATGTGTGCAATTTGAAGAAGGCCCTATATGAAATCAAGCAGGCACCTCAATATTGGTATGTGAGGATTGATGGATACCTGATGAGTTTGGGTTTCAACAAGAGTGTTGTTGATGCCAACCTGTCCTATAGGATTGTTGATGGTGAGTCCCTGATTTTGATCTTGTGCGTTAATGATTTATTTCTCACCGATGCAGAGTGCCTCATTATTTGGTGCAAGCGTGAGTTGGCCTCTGAATTTGAGATGAAGGATATTGGAATTATGCACTATTTCTTGGGACTACAGGTGTGACAGAGAACTGATGAGATCTTCCTGAGTCAAGGGAAGTACACAATTGAGATTTTGAGGAAATTTGGGATGTTGGATTGTAAGTCCATGACCACATCGATGGTGTCGAATATGAAGAAGTTGAGTGAGTCTTCTTTCGATTCAGACTTGATTGATCCAATGATGTACCGACATCTGATTGGATCATTGATGTATCTGGTCAACACCAAACCAGATATTTTTTATGTAGTGAGTGCACTTAGCCAGTTCATGAGTCAATCAAGACAGATGCATTAGGTAGCAAAAAAACATGTATTGACATACTTGCGAGGCACTGTTGGATATGGTCTGAGATATGCTTCTAGTATTGACATGAGACTATAGGGATATGTTGATTCTGATTGGGCAAGGAGCATAGTTGAAAGGAAGATCACCTCAAGGTGTTGCTTCAGCTTTGGGTCTGCCATGGTTTCCTGGTGTAGCAGGAAATAGAATTTTGTGGCTTTGAGCATCGCAGAAGACAAGTATATTGTAGTATGTATGGCAATACACGAAGCAGTGTGGCTTTGGAAGCTCCTTGCAGGATTGTTTGGATAGATGTTGGATCCCACTGTGATTCATTTTTATAACCAGAGCTGTGTGAAGCTCTCAGAGAATACAGTATCTCATGATAGATCGAAACATGTTTAGATCAAGTTTCATTACATTCGAGATATGGTGTAGAGGAAAGCAGTACTAGTGCAGTACCTTGCTACTGATGAGAAGATTGCAAATGTTCCCACCAATCCCCTTGCCAAGTTGAAGTTCAAGTACTTTCGTGATAAACTTGGAGTGGTAGAGAATGCCCCTCTTGCTAAGAGGGAATGTTGATGATTACAGCTTCGTGAGACATTCTCCAGGTCATACTCCTCGATGGACTGAGTTGGGCTGACCTGTGAGCGATACTCCTCGATGGAATGAGCTAGGTTGACTTATGAGTGATACTCATCAATGGACTGATTTGAGTATGAGAATTATCGATGGACTGATAAGTTGGACTGGGTTGGTGCCCAAGGACCCTTGGGGTGTAGCCCATGTGGTCGAGACATTCTCTAGGTCATACTCCTCGACGGACTGAGTTGGGTTGACCTGTGATGACATATTGGGATGGTGCCCAGCAACCCTTGGGGTGTAGCCCATGTGGTTGGGATATTTTCTAGGTCGTACTCCTTGATGGAATGAGCTGGGTTGACTTTTGGACACTATGTGGTCATACTCCTCGATGGACTGAGCTGTGTTGACCTAGTGTGTTCTAGTGTGTTGTGGCATCTACACGAGATGAGAAGATCCACATTTGGTGTAGTCATGTGTGAAAAGATGGAGGATACCTTTAACTATCACATCAAAGAAGGAAGAAGGCCCAAGACTTGCATAGAAGACCTACAATACCAAGTCGGCCCTATTGAGTGGCACCACTTGGATGTGACATTTCACATGATTGACTTGTATATATAAAGAGCCATCTCCCATTTGGATATCATCACTTTGGATCATTCTCTCTTGGTTATTTTTCTCCCTTGGACTAGTGCGCTATCTTTGGAGACTAGCATCATTCTTCTTTGGTCTTGGATCTTCTCTTGAAAAATTATTCTAGTTAAAGGTTGTTTGGTTTTCTTCCCTTGTGCATAAGGGTTTCCCAGGATAAATTATTGTGTATCTTGTGCATGGTTCTCTTCTTGTGATATTGGTTATTTACTGTAGCTATTGTATATGGTTTATGCTTCATCTATGCTACTACTAATGTGAAATGTTAAATAAAGTTAATGAACTCTGAATAAACATAAAATTCAACAGTACAAGGCCAGAATTGTGGCTCCTGGTTTTTCTCAGAGAGTGGGAGTAGACTACGAGGAGACTTTTTCCCCTATAGCCATATACTCTTCTATACAAGCGGTGGTCTCTATAGATTCTAATATGGGTTGGATCATTCATTAGATGGATGTGAAGACTTCCTTCCTCAACAACATAATTGAGGAAGAGGTATACATTGAGCAGCCATAGGGATTTGAAGTCCATGATAGGGAAACATATGTTTGCAGGCTTAAGAAAGCCTTGTATGGACTCAAACAGGCACCCAAGGCCTGGTACTCCAAGATTGACACATATCTGCAGGACATGGGCTTCATCAAGAGTGAGGCAGATCCCAACCTATACTTCTTGTTGGTTAGATGTAAGGTCCTCATCTTGGTGTTGTATGTGGACGATCTCATTCTGACAGGTGTTGAGAGTCTGATTGCAAGTTGCAAGTCAGATCTACGTCAGAATTTGAGATGAAGGACATCGGGTCAATGCATTGTTTTTTGGGACTTGAGGTTTGGCAGCGATTAGGGGAGATCTTCCTCAGATAGGAGAAGTATGTGTTAGAGATCTTGAAGAAATTAAGGATGCAAGATAGCAGACTAATGACCACTCCTATGGTGACCAACCTAAAGAAGAGTGATTCTTCAGTTTCAGAGTTGGAAAATCCCAGACTATATAGGCAGTTGATTGGTTTATTGATGTGTCTGGTCAATACTTGACCAGACATTTCCTTTGATGTTAACACCCTGATCCAATTCAAGGTGGCGTCGAGGGAGGTTCATCAAGTGGAAACAAAGCACGTGCTCAAATATTTGCAGGGCATAGTGGGATATGGTTTGCAGTACCTTGGTGGAGATGGAGTCAGATTGCAGGGGTACTCTGATTCAGATTGGGCGGACAGTGATACAGATCAAAAGAACACTTTAGGGTGCAACTTTAGTTTGGGATCAACATTTATTTCCTATTTCAGTGGGAAGCAGACTTTAGTAGCACTGAGTTTAGAAAAGGCAGAGTACATGAAAGCGAGTTTAGCTAATTGTGAAGCCATTTGGCTTTGCAAGCTATTCACAGGATTGTTTGGTTAGGAGCTTGAGCGGACAATGATCCATTGTGATAACCAAAGTTGCATCAAACTCTCAGAGAATCCAGTGTTTCACGATGGGTCTAAGCATATTGAGATCATATACCATTTCATTAAGGACAGAGTGCAGAAGGGAGAAGTTCAACTTCAATATATTCCTACAAATGAGTAGTTGGTAAACATTTTCACCAAGCCCTTAGCAAAGGGAAAATTTGTTCCATTTCGGGACAAGCTTGGAGTTGTGAAGAATACCTTCCTCGCTAAGAGGGAGTGTTAGTTTTTTTAGATTATTAAATTGTGTGTCTACTTGCGAAAATCGTCATTAAATGCATCTGTACCTTTTCCTAGTGATTCACTTTATTAATTAATTAATAAAGTGAATGTATTTTTGTAAAGTGACTTTTAATTAATGAAGTGACTTAAGAAAAAATTCACCTAATGATTTAATTAAATGAGAACCATTGATCTCACAATCTAATCTTGATTTTTGAGATTAGGTAAGTCACCTAGGACAAAAGATAGGATGGGTAAAGGAAAAGACACATTTCATTCTTCATTTCACAAGTCACGTGAGAGAAGAGAAGAAAAATCAGAGTCGATTTTTCAACTTAGCGAGAAGACAAAATAGGTTGCACCCATCCCAAGCCAAAGTGCACACATTCCAGCAACAAATCCGTACAATTGAATCGCACATGTGGGTGCAGGTTGCATCCATTGCAACAAGTTGCATGCTATACGAGGATGTCGCATTTATTGCAGCAGCATATCCATACAGATCCGTATGGACAACCTCAAAGTTTCAGCAGTATGCGTTTCAACAATCGGAGTTTCATCAATGTGGCAGCAGAGTTTTAGCAATGTTGAGTTTCAACCAACTGAGTTTTAGCAGCATTGAGTTTCAGTCGCGGGGGTTTTAGCAGTCTCAAAGTTTCAGCAGGACATTGATCGAGGCACTCTGGTTCAGGTTTCATACTTGGTTTGTGGTTTTAGTTTTTTCTTAAAGCCATTATCCCTATGAGGGGAGCTCTTGTAAGTTATGATGTTATTGATGAAGAACTAATCTTGAAGAGAAGAAAT
>ML801059.1:36139-46957 GCA_009831015.1 Picea engelmannii
CTTTTCCCATCCTCTTTTTGGGGTATAATTGAATTTTTTTTTTGTTCTTTTTGATAATTTTTGAAAAAGAATAAAGGAATATTACGTTACAGTGGAGGAACGAGTACTGCAAACATACAAGCTCAAGGCATAAGGACAAGACTAATGTTCTGGGGAAATGATACTCAGGAGAATTCCTCCAGCGGCCAAAGGTGTTAAGAATCAAAAGCAAACTGTTACAAGGCTGATGGGTAAGGTATGCAAATGCGGTTGATAGAACACACAATGGTAACATCCTTCGATGTAAGTTTTACGAGCCCAGAGAAGGTAAGATCGGAGGTTTTTCATATTTAGAGAGTCTGAAAAAGCATAAAAGGAGACTCCACTGGGGTACCTCTTTTGACAATAGTCTAGTCGGTTCGAAAAAGGGATAAACTAGCACCGATTAGACATCAATTCAAAACCATTTTAACGAGTGTGACAAGGACAAGATCACTTGGCTATTTTTTCATTTTTAAGGAGTCTGAAAAAAGCTTAACTATGGACTCTATCAGGAATGTTCTTCTGGACCATTTTAATGAGTGTGAAAGAATAAGGTCACTCGACGATCTTTTCAATTTTAGGGAGTCTAAAAAGAGCTTAACTATGGACTCCGGGGGGGTTTCTTTTTCATAAATTTAGTCCCTTAGGCCCGAAAAAGGAATAAAATTATACCTGAGGATACTCTTCTAAAGAATGGGAATTCAATAGAGTGTTCCTTTGTTCGTACAGTTGACCGTCCGGATCGAAAAAGGGGTAAACTACCGCCGGACAGACGTGACTTCAAATTTCAGTTTAATGAGCGTGAAAGGTCACAAGATCGCTCGATAATCTTTTCATTTTTAAAGGGTCTGAAAAGGGATTAAAAGGAGACCCATTATGTTTTGGGAGTCCTGAGGGTAAGGCAAAGAGTGAGAAAGACCTATGAAAATGAGGCTCAAACTCGTATTCAGGAAAGACTATACAGACTCCTCAACCTACAATGTTGTTAGAAACGACATGGACACCATAATTCAACCAGGACCTACCTAGGGCATCCATGTTTAGGTAGGCTCTACCACCAAGTTGCGACACTTCTATAACAGATATGACGGTTCCATGTCACCACCTGATGGGATCGATCCTATAGTATAAAAAAGGCAACGAGATGCAAAATTTGGGGTAATATCCTAACCTATATGCTCAAGTTGATTTTTTTGAAATTTTTTTTTATGGACCGTCAATATATATTTTTTTATTTTTTGAAACTCAAAAAAAAAAAATGTCCCAATACCTGCTCAAATCCCTCCCACATAACTCCTGGATCACTCAAAATGGTTTTTGGTATAAAGAAACTGATAAAAGGGCCCCAAAAAGTGACAAAAAGAGGCCAAAAAGTCTATAAATAGAAGCTGGCAGCTCATTATCACCATTGTTGATTTGGAAATTGACTCTGGAGCCAAAAGACTCCCTTTGCCAAAGATCATGATTCCAGGAGCTACAGTGGACGAAACGGACTTCTGCTTGGACCAAGTAAGTACAAACTCCCTTGTCTAGTTATTCAATACTTCTTTTATTGCATTTAGTTGATTTTTTGGGGTGGGAGTCGACCTCAAAAAGGTCGGCCCTAGGCAAACGCGGGTTGTCCAGGGACAACCCGCGGGTACCCGCGGGCAGAGAAAATCCTACATGCGGGTACCTGCGACTGTCACCTCTACAGGCCGCGTTTACCCCCCCCATGTGATGAAAAAGATAATGTATAAAAGAATTGACCCTCCTTTGACTTTGTTGTGTTGGCAGGATGTATGTTCAGTGGAGGGAAAGGGAGCACGAGGCTGCCAATGAGTTAGTGGCTGTAGATCCGAACATTGTGGTCGTACTGATACAGTGTGGGTTGGTGAAATTCTTTTTATATTCATTTATGCACGCACAACCAAGGCTACTGAACACCTTGGTTTATTACTGGCACCCTGATGCAGAGGCATTCATTCTAGAGGGGCAATCCTTGGTGCCCACCACCGAGGATATTTACTTCTTGACTGGCCTCTCAAGGAGACGGGAACCAGTCAACTTTCAGACATTTCCTGTGGGGCCGAGCAAAGTCTCGGAGCTGATCGAGGAGTACTGTGAGGCTGGGACCGATCATAGAAGTTCATCGGTACCTGTTAGTAGGATTAGCATCCTCGCCCTACAGACGGTTTTATTGCTCATTGGGCGGATTACCAGCTCAGTAGCCGTGCACCAGGATTTGCGCGCATAGATGAACTGTGCGATCCAGTGCATGAATGCACAAATTTTTGATTGGAGTACCACACTGTTGGAGTGCATGAAGAGTCAATTGACAACTTTCCGATAGCGGACACACATGAACTTCAGGTTTGGGACCATCCTGTGTTCATTCTTTTTTGAGAGAGTTTCTTGTTTCAGTCCTCGGCTGACATTACGAGGACATCTGGCCACTTTCCCCGCAGTATGCAGATGGGCAGTGTTACTACCGCGACAAGGTGGTGGAAGGACCATGGAGGCCTTCAACGATGACTTCTTTGCTTGGCTGTCATGAAAGATCTTAGCTATTGAGGACTGCCCATATGCGGGGATCGACTTCTCCAGATATCTAGAGATACCAGTGCCTCCTAGTGAGGAGCGAGGGGAGATGGGTAAGTCTCCACCTATATATTTTTTTTTGTTTGCATATGTAATTTTTATGTATTTTTGATATATATCATGTTTTTGTATACCAAAGTTTTTGATGAGTGAACGTTTATTGCATGCAGATGTGGGACCCGTGCGACCTGCCGACTATGTACGGAACAGGCGTCGCCCATGGCCAGAAGCCGCAGTTGTTGTCGCTGGGGGAGCAGCAGTAGCAGGGAACCTCCCAGCAGGAGAGGCCAAGAGGGTTCTTAGGCGGATTGAGCGTAACGTCACTGCGCTCACTCGCAAAGTTCCCATGGCAGAGATAGAGGACCTGCCACCGTCCATGCAGACTCATGTTGTGGGGGCACCTCAGACATTGGTATGATTGTTTAGGCATTTAACCCGCACTGTAGATGATTATAATAGGGCCCATAGCCCCTGAGAAACCTTTTAGACTTTTTATGTGCCACGAGCACCTTATTGTATATATTTTTTGAGGGCATAAGCCCGGTGACTCGTTACTATTCCCACTTTTGAGGCGCTTGCGCCCATCTATGTACTCTGAGGATTTTATGATGTTTATATATGGTTTTTATCTCCTTTTTGTGTCTTATGGATTATCTGTAAAAAAATGTATTTACATGTTTATGTTCATGATCTTTTTATATGTGAGCAATATGCCAATCTAAAATGTGATTAGCTAGAGTATCTGTGATTTCATTTAAATTCCTAGGAACATGAAAATATGTGATATAATCAAAGTTGCGTTCCAAGAGATGTACCCTAAGGAATCGTCAGTGTAAAGTTGGGTCATGCACCTGATATATTCTGTTTAGCTGCAACACAACTAGTTGAGCATCTAGATAGACCTGGAGACGAGAGATACCCAATGACAAAGCGTCACGAAGCAACTCAATAACTGCACTATACTCAACAACATTATTCGTGGTGTTACCTAAGCATATACCTACGGAAGATAACAACTGACCCTGTGGTGTAAAGATTACCCAAGTTACAGAGGCAAGCCTCTGCGTGTGTCGACTAGAACCATACGCATACCCAACGAACACTTTGGATTCACTTGACATCTGCCATATTAACGAAAGATAACATCAATGACACGTCCATAACACTTTTTAAAAGAAATGTAAAAAAGTAATAGTACAAAGACTATACATATGTTACAAAAAGTTACCCACAATGACCTTTCTATGAGTAATACTTCTTGAGGTAGATCCCATTTCTAGGCTCTACCAAAGCATTCCCTTCAAAATCGACCAAATGATAAGCACCCTTTTTTAAAACCTCCTTAATAATGAAGGGTCCGAACCACATGGGTTTAAAATTTCCTGCCCCCAGGGGGTCCTTATCCTGGTCATAGACCAGGACAAGGTCGTCCTTAGAAAAAACCCGAGGATGAACGGACCTATCATATTGACACTTGACCTTATGTTTATAGGCCTCGTTGGCCAGGGCCGCATCACGATGTTTTTCATCAAGCTGCTCAAGGTGTACTAACCGTGCTTCAAGCGGAGAAGTGTCTGGAAATAACTGTACTTCCAATTTCAGAGATGGGATTTGACATTCGATGGGCAAGAATACCTCCAGCCCGTAAACGAGTTGGAAAGGTGAGAAACCGGTTGCAGTCTTAACTGACATTCAGTAAGCCCATAATGTCGAGTATAACATCAAATGCCAATTTGACTTGGCTGAGTTGATAGTTCGCTGTAGAATTGTCTTAAGCGTTTTGTTTACAACTTCCACCTGCCCATTGGCTTGGGGGTAGTAAGGTGATGAGTGTTCCTACCATAACCCAAGATTTGATGTTAACTCGGTCATCATTTGATTCTGAAAGTGACTTCCATGGTCAGTGACAATCTCTCTCGAGACGTCGAACCTTGCTATAATTTGGTTGAATAAGAAGAGAGCTGCAGTCTCTCCATCATCTTTAAACGTTGGCATAGCTTCGACCCACTTAGTGAAGTAGTCGATAGCTACGATGATATAGCAGTGCCCCCTTGCTGACGGGGGGTTGCATGTAGTGTAATCAATCCCCCATTTAGTGAAGGGACCAACTGTGATGACAGGAAACATGGGAGCTAGATGTGCCCTCATCTTCCGAGAGAAGATTTGGCATGGATGGCACTTCTTGACCGACTCGATATAATCTTTCATAAGTGTGGGCCAGAAGTAACCTGCTCGTAAAATCTTTTGGGATATTGCCAACCCAGATAAGTGACTGCCACAGGCTCCTGTATGAAAATCATTGAGCACTATGATGGCCTCCTCATGAGTGAGACATCGACGCAAAACACAATCTACACCTCTCTGATACAATGTATCATCGAGTATCAGATAATTCTTAGCCTGATGGCGTATCCGTCGATGCTCGTCATGAGAAGCAGAGGTGGGGCACTTTAAAGTCTGGAGATAGATTAGTATATCTCTGTACCAGGGGTCTGAAGATGCAATCAAAAACATATCCCCCTGGATAGGTGATTCCTCAGGCACAATGTCACCTGACTCAACCAGAAGTTCCGAGATAAGTTCCGTGAAGACCAATGACTTCTTGGAATTGGCTGAAATGAAGTCTAAGTCAAATTCTTGGAGGATTACCATCCATCTACTGATTTTTCCGCCAATAACTCGTCGTGTCAACATGTACTGGAATGGATTCATGATAGCAATGATAGTGGTCTTGCGAAACAAAACATAGTGACAGAACCGTTGAACAACATGAACTGCTGCCAACGCAAGTTTTTCGAGATGGGACTAATTAAGTTCCGGTCCTATGATGCCTCGGCTCAGGTAATAGATCACGTATTCTGAAAACAAATCATCTTCCTGAACTAAAACCATGCCTATGGTAGACTCTGCGGCAGCCATATACAAAAGGAAATCTTTGTTATAATTAGGTGGTCGTAGCAGAGGTGCGGTTGTGAGAGAATATTTTAATGCGTTGAAAGAGCGTTGAGCGGCTTCGTCCCAGAAAAAGGGAACATATTTCTTCAGTAAACGCATAAATCCCTTGGTGATTTCAGCATAGTTGGCGATGAAGCATCATAAGAAGTTTGCCTTGCCTTGAAGACTTTGAAGTTGTAAGATTGTGCATGGGGAGGGAAACTGGATTATTGCCTCCACCTTAAGAGGATCGACAATGATCCCCGATGTTGAAACAATGAAACCTAACAAACATCCCGACGTGACGCAAAAGCTGCACTTGTTGGGATTCAAGCGAATCCTGTAGTAGCGACAACGTTCAAAGATTAGTCTGAGGTGTGTAGGATGATCCTTTTGCTTGCGAGAGCGTGATGCTAAATCATCTAGATAGGCCTCGACTATGTGTTTGAGGTTGTGAAACACAAAAGACATGGCCCGCTGGAAAGCGGCTCCAACATTATTCAGGCCAAAAGGCATCTTACGATAGGCAAACGTACCCCACAAACAAATGAATGTCATTTTGTGTTGGTCCTCCGGTTTGATTTGGATTTGATTATATCCCGAAAAACCATCCATGAACAAAAAGGCTTCACAACCGGTGCATTCATCAATGATCTGGTTGATGAATGGGGTTGGAAAATTATCTTTTGGACATGCCTTTTTCAAATCATAGAAATCGATACATACACGAATCGTGCCTTGTTTTTTATTGACCGGAACGGGGTTTGAAACCCATTGAGTCAAATGGATAGGGTAAATGAACCCTGCCTTGAGAAATTTCTCAACCTAACTCTTGATGGCTGCTGCTTTCTTAGGATTGACTGGACGAAGTTTTTTTCGAACAGGCTTAACATCCGGATACGTTGTGATTTCGTGTTCAACTATTTTCAGATCGATGCCTGGCATTTCCTCATAAGACCAGACAAAAACGTCGCAGAATTCTTTGAAAAGATCCGTGTAAATTTGAATCTCTTCGGGGGAGAAATCCGCTCCGACAAAGACATTCTCCATGATGCCAGGGTTTCGGGAGATATTGATAGGTACAGTTTCTGTGATAGTCGCCATATTTCCCTCAGCATAAATTTCCTGTGTAGCTAAGAGGTTAATAGGACATGGTTGATCTCCCGTCATGGTAATAGTGAATTCTCCTGCCTCAATTCGGCTTAACTCTGGGAGGAAATATGATCTGTGATGAAGATCTTCCCAAGGTTTGTCCGGACTAGTCATCGCTTCGATCACTGCTTCGTCGGAAGGCAAGACTAATTCTAATGAATCGGTGGTAGCAAGAGGACCCTGAGCCCAGATAGGCTCTAGAAGTGGATCCAACTCTTGTGCGGGAGTCAGATCAGGATTAGCTGAAGCTTGTTGGACCAAAGAGTATGCTACTTCAGCTGCCGACAAGGGCATGGACATGTCGGAGTGCCCTGTCTCATCCATCATGGCTGATGGGGAAGGAAGAATCCACGGATCCGCAAAGTAAGTCATGCGGAATGACGAAACTTGAAAAATCCCAGCCTTGTGGTGATTAAATATAAACTTAACATCGTCGTGAGGAGGTGGGTAATTGAAAGTACCCATCAAGGATGGGCACAAACCAACTCCTACGTTAACGACACCGGCTTGAGGATTATCAATCATGGGAACCGTGGATGCCCCCAAAGCTGGGTCAGGTCTAGAGAAGGACAATTGATCGATGGTCACTATCCGGCCTTCGTGTGGAAACAACAAGACTCAGAACACTGTAGCAACCACATCTTTCATAACATAAGTACAACTACGACCTAACAAAAGATTATAGTCAAGGGGGGCATCGACTACCTCTACCTCGACACACACGGTCTTCCCCCCTAACTGCACAGGGAAAGAAGGGATTATACCATGTGGTCGGAAATAATGACCGTCGAACGCAGTGAGGAGAGTAGGTGATGGAGACAAAGCAGGCTAGACGATGGCCTTCCAACATGCTAGCGACATAACGCATGTTGAGGCACCCTCGTCGACTACCGTGCAAAATATATTGCATGTAAAAGTTTTCGTGGGATGAGCCACTACTATCTGAAATGATACGTGGTAAGGAAAATGAGGTTTTAAGTCGGTCATGTCTAGCATGATGGTACCCGGGTTACAAGTCTCAGTAGAGCCTAAAGAAGTTAGCAAGGCTTTCCTCTAAGCAGGGAAACTTTGGAGGACCTCCAAAGCGGACATTGCAGAAGGGGTTTGTGATAAATCTTCCACCACAGAGTAATTCTGGGCGGCCCTTGCATTTGGGTTATGAGAAGATTTCTTAAACACACCCTTTGGAATGCGTGTCATCGTTTCTCCCAACGTATTCTCAATCTGTAGAGGAAGAGATGGGATTTTAGCTTCTTTACCCTTCTCGGAGGTGCTTGGTTTACTATATTCATGTGCTCTATTTTTTATTAAAGCATCACCCCTAACCATATATACGTTCGCGGATGAGGAATTGTTTGGGGGAGGGCAGGTTTCTTGGCTGCCCCCTTCGGCACTTGTAGAGGCTTGAGTTAAATTTTTCCCATGCTGAAAGGGGTTAGTCAACACAGCTTGTTGTTGCTGTATGACAAACTTCTGGGCCTCTGCAAGTCGAGGACATAGTTGGTCAGGTGGTCTTCCACACACAAGTTGCACGGATACCTCGCCTTCCATTTTTCCATGGTGCCCTCTCCAGCATTATCAATGGGTTTTTTCTCCCCCTTACCCTTCTTTCGTTGTTTTTTCTTCCCTTCAGGCTGCTGGGTGGCCTTTGGGTTAGTCATCTACACGGAGTGTACTTCCGATGTTTGGGTAGGAGGAGCAGCCAAAGTAGTAGTTTGGCTGGCTTCTGAGTGTTGTATAGATAATTGTTGCAATCGCTTTGTCAATTGCTCAGTGGGCTTGGTTTGTGCTGAACCAACAATACCGTTGGCATGTGATCCAACTCTCTGTCTAGTTTTATCTAGTATCGATCGTGGAGCATACAACAGGATGTTGTATAATAAACCAGACTGAGAATAGATAAGCTCAAACTGTTGCTCCCTCATGATGGCATCTTCTTCGGAGAAAAATCCTGAAGTCACGACGTCTTTGGATAACTATGGGACTAAAGACTTAAGGAACCACTCAAGAAGGAATGCTGGTGGGACTGGTACTTTGATTAGACTCTTTCGGCATCTCCACTCTCGGATATGATCAGAGATATGGTCCGTTGTCGTCTGTTCGAAATTATCAAGCAGCTCTGTGCCAGCGTCGTATCTCACAGGTAACTGGAAATGGTTAAGGAAGGCCATCGCCAGTTCACCAAAAGAAGAGTATCTTGAGCGATCAAGCTCGATGTACCATTTCGCGACACTCCCAATAAGAGTGCGTTGAAATAATCGCAACTGGACAGAGTCATCTTTCAATGAGTTAGATGAACACCAAAGATGAAAAGTAGTCACGTGATCACCTGGATCTTTTTTAGGCTTGGCCTCGAACTTTGGAATGTCCGAAGGCAACTTCGTTGGCATAGGAGGCCAACGTGGATCATGATAGATAGGATCATTTAACAACCTTGTCAAATCTGGCAAGTGTAACGTCGCCAGGAATGGTAGTTTGGGTTGTTGTTGATAGCCAGGTAAGCATGTGTGGTGCAATTTAGGGTTATAACAACAAAGGAACTATTTGATTCTATTACATAATTTATGGACTAAAAACTTAATTATTTATATATTTTAGGAATAATTTGTCGGACCAAAACCAATTTGGTTATGTAATTTGTGAGTGAGATGGTTATTTAGGTTAAAATTAGAGACATGTATTTAATTTTTGAGTTCTAGGGGAGAATTTCAAATGGTTTTAGTAGTTGGTTTTAGGGAGACAAAGTGTGGAAAGGAATTGATAGTGGGAAAAATAGGGGATGTTATGTATTTCTATTGGTTGTGCAATCCTTTTTCTGAGGCAAAGATAAGAAATAGATGAGAAATTGTTTTATGTTGTGTACTCAAGACTAAATTAATGTGGTTTTGATGCAAAACAACCTTCATTTTAGCTCCCCTTTTTCTTTCGTGTTGCTTAGTTTCACTATATACTTGTAGAATATTAATATTTGTTTTGCAATTTTAAATCTCTACCTTGGGACTCAAGGACAAGTTTATTTGGATCCCTGCTTCGTTCTATGTCTTGTTTGACTTATAGATTAATGAACTAGTCGTTCTAAGCACTACATCATATTGGTATCAGAGCTAAAAATTGATTACTCATCGATTGCTATGCCATGTCTTGAAGCTAAGGTGGCATTCTTACCTGGAGAATTGAAGACCTATGGAGATTAATGACTTTTTTATGTATCCAACACATGGAGGTTGGTTGCTTGGGAGGACGACTTGCCTTAGAGGAGCAACATTGGGCATCTTGGAGGGTGTTGGGCCCTAGATGGCATGGAGACACTCAATTTCTTGAATGGAGGCTTATGCTTGACTTGAGGACAATGGGTTTAAGGAATGATCATGTAGGTGGGGCGGACCCAAAGGTACACATGGATTAAGAGGGAGCATTGGAGCTTTGGAGGCTTGTGGAGGTGGAATGTTGGACCCTTCTTAAGGAGCATTCATCATTTTGGAGCCTTTCATGTTGGATGTTGTTATCAGACTAATCGGTAGGTGCAGACACTAACAGATCTCCCTAGATCTACCTGGATCTAGAACAAAACAAGACAAGACATGACTCTTTCCCTAAGTTTTGACCATTGAATTAGCTAGTAGCGAGGAAAAAGTAACATACCTTTGTATTTCTTCCTAGGGTCTCTATTGCTCCCGCTTCGCTCCGATGCTCTCGTGAAGTCAAGACCAAGACAACACAAACCAACCAAAGTGAAGATAGCAAAATATATTCAACTGTCAACTTATGTGTATGATCAAAGAATTACACAATAAAGTAAGAATGACTTTATGGGAAAAGGACATGCCGTTGTATCATATTAATCAAAAGTAGAAGATACAACCCGATTGCCTTGATGTCGCAAGCTTCCTTTCGGTGGCTCTTGGCTCCAACACACACACACTTGCTCGATCCTTGTATGAAGAAGATAAAATCCCTCTTGATAGACTTGCTAGAGTCTCCAAGCTCATATTCAAGCTAAGTCCTTCACACAATTATTTCACCAATTCTCCAATGAATATTGCTTAACCTTTTCCATGAGAATTCCATCAATATATAGGAGAGAATGAGATGGTTACCTGGATAAGAATGATCCCACAATATCAGGGAAAC
>ML801059.1:78881-101485 GCA_009831015.1 Picea engelmannii
ACATTAATTATATTTCACTTTATGGTGGGGCTAACCTGTACCCTTTACATCACAATTAGGGTTACAGGTAAATCTTACTCTTAGACAATATAGAAAGACATTTCACACACCCACTAGTGATCAACCACTAGGGGCATGTCCACCTGTGCTCAGCCACATGGATGTCCAAGTCAACAGATCTCTATCTCACTGCGTCTCATACATACATGATTTTAGGGGCTAAATTTCGCTCATGGGCTAATTTTACATGGTTTTCCCAAAAACGAGATTCACTATTTTAAAAATGATTGGCCCAAATTCTATAGGATAAAATAGTTTCACCTTAAAAATCACCAAACTTTTATAAAAACTATATAAGATCCTTTGAAATTTGAATATTTTTACGAAACTATCACCAAACATTTATAGTTGGCATATGAAGGATTAGTAGGATTTGCCAATGTTTCTATATTTTAAAATAAATTTCCATCCTTAAAATCATCCTTGGTCTCATAGGCGAATCATCTAGACACACACTCACTAGTGCTCAGCCACTAGGATCACGTCCACCTGTTCTTAGCCACAGGGACGTCCTACTCAATAGATCTCTATCTCATTGCGTCTCATAGGAGAATCATATGGAGTACCACATTGTCTCAATTCTCTACATAGAGGAGAACTGTAAACCCATCACATGGGCTCCTTCACCCCTCACAAGGGTACACATCGTTTTATCTCCATCTCAGAGAGAACTACACACCCATCTCATGGGAATATTCCCTACACAAGGGCACAAAATGTTCCATCTCCATATCACAGAGGAACTACACACCCATCTCATGGGCACACCCAAATCATGGGCTTCCTCACCCCACACAGGGGCACACAACGTTCCATCTCTGTCTCAGAGAGGAACAACATACCCATCTCATGGGCACACCCAAATCATGGGCTCTCTCACAGGCTGACTCACTCAGACGGTGTCCTGTAGGATGTCTCACACAGATGTAATCATCAACAAGAACCTACTGAAGATTTACAAAGAACTCTTGAAGAACCTCAAGCCAAAAGGAAGCCAGGGTGGCTTAAAGAAATGGTGCAGGAATCAGAAAAGATAGCTTCTCCCAAAGGAACTTTCAGGGAAAGTAAGAGGCCTCATAGGTTTGGAGGCTATGTTGCACTGATGAGCAGAATCAATGATGTCAAACCTTCTTCATTTGAAGAAGCAGATAATTACAAGTATGGAAGGATTCCATGCTTGAGGAATATAGGTCAATTCTAAAGAACAATGTCTGGGACATTGTGCCAAGGCCAAAGGACAAATCAGTGGTCTCTTCCAAATGGATCTATAAGATCAAACATGAAACTGATGGGAGTGTGGAAAAGTCCAAAGCAATATTTATAGCTAGAGGCTTCACTCAGAAAGAAGGAATTGACTACGAAGAGACTTTTGCCCCTGTAGCCAGGTATACCTCCATTCGAACTACTATTTCATTAGCTTCAGTTCTTGGTTGGAAGCTACATCAGATGGATGTAAAAACATCATTTTTGCATGGAAATATTGAATAGGAGGTCTTTGTGGAACAACCAGCAGGTGTTGTACTGCATAACAAAGGCACTCATGTATGCAAGCTAAGGAAGGCCTTGTATGGTCTTAATCAGGCTCCTAGAGTTTGGTATGACAGGATCGATGGATTTCTTAAAAGCCAGGGGTTTCAGAAAAGTGATGTTGATGCAAATATATACTTCAAGGTAAGAGGTAACCAAGTTGTTATACTAATCCTGTATTTCGATGATCTCTTTCTAATAGGAGATGAAGGGATAATAGCTTGGTGTAAGAGGGAGCTAACCTCAAAATTCGAGATGAAAGATTTAGGGTTGATGCATTACTTCCTAGGATTGGAAGTGTGGCAAATATAGGGCGAGATATTTCTGGCACAAGGAAAATACACAGTGGATGTACTAAAGAGATTTGGTATGATGGATTGAAAATCCATGTCTACTTCGATGGTTATCAACCTGAGGAAGCTGCATGATTCTGATACAGGTTTAGATTTGGTGGATCCTACCATGTATAGGCAATTGATTGGATCATTGATGTACATGATTCACACCATGCCAAATATATGCTATGTAATGATTGCAATGAGTCAATTCATGACTGAACTGAGAAAGAGACATTGGGTGGAAGCAAAGCACATATTGAGATATCTCAGGGGGACCAATACCTATGGTTTGAGATATACATCCTTTTATCCCCAATTCCTAGGGATAACTAGGAGATCATGTCTCGAGGCCCACAGGTCCTAGACATGGAGTACCGAGAGCAGGATTGACCTAAGCATGGCCCTGGAGGGCCCATATTCCTTCTCCTTCATTAGACTTGTCTTGTCAGTAGTAGAAGCATCCATCAACTTCAACTTAGACTTGTATCGGAGAAGACTCTTGCTCCATGAGGTAATTAGTTTAGGTATCATGGTATGTGTCACTTTTGATCATTATAACCTTTAGATATATGCATCTTACTCCTTTTATTTCTGAAAACTGCTTTGATCTTACATTAACCTTCTTGACCATGGTTGGGGGGATTGACAGAGTGTCCTATCAAGCCTGTACCCATAGGTTTTGGTTTTCCACTGGGGTGATTTCTGAAGAGCCATTGTCCGCTCCCATCATATCATCACTTTTACATCTTATCTCCCACTCATATTTCCCATTCCCATAGTCTGGGCATTAGGATGATTTGTTTGTGGGGTTGCACCTTATCTCGTGGGAGGAAGGGGATAAAGGACCAGAAGGTAAAAGCAGATGGTAAAATATAAAAGCCATAAAAATGAAACCTGGAGATGCCTCGCCCAGGGATCCTCGAGAAGGCAATAAAAGGCCTCTCAACAAGAAATAAGAGGGACCCTAAGAAAAATAACAAAACAAGACCTATCCATGAGGATAGGGGGTCTCATCATGAGCTAGCCTATTATGTTCATGGGTACCTAGCAGTATGGCATTGCCATTATCTGGTTACCACACCAGGGTAGTGGCCTTTGGTTGCATGGCCAAGGGAAAGGGGGTCTCATCACGAGCTAGCCTTATCATCTCTGTGAAAGTTCTTGTGGGTAACACTGTCAGCTCTAGTCACCACACCAAGGCATTGTCCTCTAGTTAGTCCTTGAAATAAAAAGAAAAAAGCAAATAAAGAAAAGAAAAGAATAAAGGAAATAAAGGTCTTGAAAAGAATTGCATATGTGATAGGTACAACTCGCCTTCTACAAAGGCACCCACAGGTAATACCATGCATCCTTGTATTTCACTCTACCTGTATGTCTGGGCATCCCTTGACCACATCACCTCATCTTAAATGGTTTGGACAATACCCCTTGGAGACTTACCATTCCTTATGGATACTAGCCCAATAGGTTGTTTTGTCTTTTTCTTCAGCTTTGTATTGTAGGTCTTTGTAATGTCTTTGATCTATTGAATGATATATCAGGGTTTTTATGCATATTTTTGATAACATTAATGATGAAACATGATTAACATTTCTATGATCCCTATGACTAATGAGCCCATGGAGGGAGAATTTTTTGATGTGCAGGACCATGCCCGATGGAAAAGTATTAGTTGGACCGGTACACATGGGGAGATGATTAGTTTGGACCTCCATGGGGCTGAAGAGCCCATCAGATGGTTGTTGGGACCCCATCAGGGGTAGAGACAGGACAATGATTGATTGATATTTTTCACCTGAGAAGAAGAAGGATGTTCCATCTGGGACACTTTGGCTAAGCCCAACCCAGGGGGGTTGACCCACTTAAGGTGGAACGTCTCCCTTTGATGGCACAAGACATCACCTAGGGGCCATTAACATCACCTTCAACATATGACAGTTTGATAGGGTAGTTGGCACGTGTGGCAGGGTTTGGAGGCCTAAAAAGGGCCAACGTTTTGTCATTTGTGCTGCATTTTTCCCTAAAAAGGGACAACGTCTCCCTTAGGAGGGCTTGACGTCTTTCTTATGCTCATTTAGGGATTTAATTTAACAGTTTAATGTAAAAACAATATGATTTTGGTTTGTAGCCTTGTCGACTATTTTTAATGACCTAATTTTAATTATAGGTCATGATACACTATATATTGAGGATGTTTTTCCCTCATTTGAACATAACACACAACTCACTCTCTTGTGAGGTCTGATTTTTGCACCCTAGTTTGGGTATTTGGTCTTTTATGTAAGGTACACTTGTTGATGGAAGGAGTTTCTTTGCATATTTGGCATTTCTCTTGAAGGAAGGTTTACAACTAGGGTTTGCATTGCTATTTCTTCATGATATGTAAGTGTTTTTCCTTCAAAACTTCTTGATTGAATGGTTGTAGGTTTGCATTCTTGCATTTACTTATAAATTTGCTGATTTAAAACCCTAGGTGACAAGCACACAAGTAGGTCCTTGTTTCATGTCCCCTTAGAGAGAAATATTCAGCCATTGAAAAAGGAAGGAAGAGCCTAGCTTTTTCTACACTCTCTTTACTTTTTCCCTTGTGCTAGCTGTGATTTTTAAAGGTTAAGAAGGAGGGAATGTCCCAGGCCTAGGTTATCTACACCTAGGGCCGTCCATCTTCTAGGGTTTGGTGATAGAGCCTTTCCATTGCAACACTCTCTCTCACCTCATCCTCTTGTTTTAATTGATCTTTTATGCTAGCCATTTTGCCAAGTTTGACCTAAGGAAGGAGTTAAGAGCATGAGGCCTTGCTTAAGCAACACCAGAGTGAGCCTCTTTCCCATTTGATTCTAGGGCCTTGCCATTGCAGCACTCTAGAACCCTTCCCTCTTGTCCTTAGCCTTTATCCCTTCAAAATCTTGTGTCCTCTCCTTAATTGACTCCATCTACCCCTAGGCACTGATCTTAGAGCCACAATGTTGAGGTGATAGTGCTCAAACAACCTCTCAAAACTTTTAAATTTGAAACCCTAACTAGGATGATGTCATACCTGGTTATTCCATCTTGATGCAAAACCTTTTATGATAAGAAATTAGATGATGGTTGAAAGCATTCATTGAGTAAAATATTGGTTAAATACATTGTTGGCTACATCATCTCAATAGTTATTGATGAATTGATTTTTTCCATTGCCATATTGATAAAATGTTGATCTCATTAATATCTGTTGTTTTACATTGCTTACATATTGATGTCAGATAGTTGCATGAAGTACTAACCCACTGAATTATAGCCTGCACATATATTGTTTTGCTAATTTCTTGTTCCGGGCAGGTGTTCTCATTTGAGCATATGCTTCTTTATTGGTTGATTAGCTGGACTATTTGACCTTGGTGGTAACTTGTGAGGTGGAACTTCTGCTTTGACCTCTATACTTTGGCCTCTTCAAAACCCTAGGTTACCGGGGATGTCTCCCCTGGGCTAACCTCCCTAAATAGAAATAACCTCCCCATTGTGGTGACATTAGGTGGGGAAGGTTCATGTTATGCTAGTTTGGCCTATACCTTCTAGCCTTTTGACCTAGCTACAAACTGTGCGATAACACATCTAGTGGTGGTTTATTTCTTCATGGGTATGCAGATGCTGACTGTAGAGGAAGACCAATGGATCGGAAGATTACTTCCGGATACTGCTTCAGTTTAGGATCCGCTATGATCTCTTGGTCAAGCATGAAACAAAGGTCCATTGCACATAGTACATAGAGGTTGAGTACATTGCAACAAGTGATGCTAGCAAGGAAGCAGTATGGCTTAGAAAATTGGTTTTTGGGTTGTTTGGTGACAAGATCGAGACGACGGTTGTTCAATGTGATCATCAAAGTTGCATAAAACTGGCAGAGAACCTGGTATTTCACAACAGGTCAAAACATATTGACATGAAGTACCACTACATCCAATGAGGGGCCATATGGGCCACCCTGAGGCTAGCCAGGAAGATTTGGAGAATCAACCAGTCTTGTGAGGTATTGACAAAAGCCAGGGGGAACGTACAATCTCTGTGATTCAAACCAAAATTCAGGAAAAACGAGATGCTATGTAAGTCTAATTCAAAAGTCAGGGGGAACGTACAACCTCTGTGAGCATAGACAATCTCGAGATGACGGTGGTTCAATGTGATAATCAAAGTTTCATAAAACTGACAGAGAACTCGATATCTCACAACAAGTCAAAACATATTGACATGAAGTACCACTACATCCAATGAGAGGCCATATGGGCCACCCTGAGGCTAGCCAGGGAGATCTAGAGAATCAACCAGTCTTGTGAGGTATTGAAAAAATCCAGGGGGAATGTACAATCTCTGTGAGTCAAACCAAAAGTCAGGACGAACGAGATTCTATGTAAGTCTAATGCAAAGGTCAGGGGGAATGTACAACCTTTGTGAGAATAGACAGTCTAGTGTAAAAGTCAGGGGGAACGTACAACCTCTGTGAGCATAGACAGTCTAGTGAAAAAGTCAGGGGGAATGTACAACCTCTGTGAGCATAGACAGACTAGTGAAAAATTTAAGGGGAAGATACAACCTCTGTGAGCCTAGTCAAGCCTTGTGATCCATGAGCAAAAGTCAAGGCATCTAGCAAAAGTTAGGTTGAATATAAAATTCATAATATTGCAAATGATATAAATGTATTGATCTAGTGCATTGGCATGTGTAACATTATCCACCATGAAGAGAAATCTGAATTGCCTTGTAAAGAGTCGAGTTGTAACCGAAGTCTCAAGTCTAGTTCTATTTTTGAACTAAAGTGTAATTCTAAGTTGTAACTAAAGTCTCAAGTCTAGTTCTATTTTCGAACTAAAGTGTAATTCTGAGTTGTAACTAAAGTCTCAAGTCTAGTTCTATTTTCGAACTAAAGTGTAATGTTGAGTTGTAACTGAAGTCTCAAGTCTAGATCTATTTTTGAACTAAAGTTTAATGTTGAGTTGTACCTGAAGTCTCAAGTCTAGTTCTATTTTTGAACTAAAGTGTAATGCTGAGTTAAGTCAAGCATGATTTCACACCTCTATTTCAAGCCCTCTCCACTTCTCCTCAATTCCTTTATAATCAGAGGTCGATCCCCTCTCCTCTACACAATTGTTATGTAGGGTAAAGGTGAAGCATTAAAGACTGCTATACAGATTCCATTAAAGACTGCTATATAGAGGGGCATATAGAGGCAACATACCAGTGTTGTAGAGGCGCATATAGAGGCAACATATAAGTTTTGTAGAGGTGCATATAGAGGCAACAAACAGTGTTGTAGAGGCAGAAAACAGTGTCGTAGAGACAACATGTAGAGGCAGCATAATAGTTTTGTACAAAGGTACATATTAGTGCTAAAGAGACAACCATATCAATGTTGTACAGAGGTACATATCAGTGCTAAAGAGGCAGCCATATCAGTGTTGTATATCATCATTTAGAGGCAGCATATAGAGGCACATATCAGTCAATTAGAGGCAGTTTCAACAACCCATATCAAAGCTGATATATCTCAGTCTTTGAAAGCAACTAGGATACATCTATATCAGCAAGGTCTCTTAGGTCTCTATCAGGTCAGAGTCAACTTGAAAAGATATTTAAGAGCAGAGTTTTCATGGTGGATGTTTGTAAGTGATCTTACATTATTAATGCAATAAAGGAATATCGTTTGCTGAGGTTTTTCTCCCTATACAAGGTTTCCCCAGGGTATATATGTTGTTGATGTGCATGCTTACGTATCTACATGATTATTGCTATTCAATTATGATTCTATATTGTTGAAATGTATTAAGTTGGAATCAAAGTGTTGAAGAATTCAAAGAAATAATCCACATAAGAAATCAAGCTCAAAATTTAACAAATCAAAGTTGGGAGAGGTGATGATTGAAAAGATACCTTCAAGACAAAGACATAATTATATGAGTGGTTGGTGATGCCTTTCAAGCTGACCAATGGCCCTAGAACATTCATGAGATTGATGACAGAGATATTCAATCCATTCCTTGACAAATTTGTTATTGTTTACTTCGACGATATTCTGATTTTTGACAAATCTAGAGAAGAACACTAAGAATTTAAGCATTGTCCTAGTCGTCCTAAGGAGAGAGAAGTTATACATTAATTTGAATAGATGCTCTTTTATGAAATACAAGTCAATTTAATTGTGTTTTTTCTTTTTCCAAGATGGAATAGAAATGGACACTGACAAAGAGAAGGCCATATCAGAATGGGTCATTCCCAAAAGTGTAACAAAGGTAAAAAGATTATATGGGTTAGTAAGATTTTATAGAAAGCTCATCCATAACTTTAGTGGGTTAAATGCCCCACCTACAGATTGCTTGAAGGAGAAAAGCCTTTAATGGAACTAAAGGCCACAATAAAATTTTGAATTGTTGAAGAAGAAAGTAACAAAGGCACCCATGTTGGCTTTACCTAATTTCAACAAAGTCTTTTAAATAGATTGTGATACAAGTAGAGTTGTCATTGGTGTTGATTGTAGTCAAGAAGGAAGGTCAATTGATTATTTCAATGAGAAGTTGAACAACACTAGAAGAAAGTACTAGTATATGACCAAGAATTTTATGTTATTGTTCAAGATTTAAAACATTGGGGACATTGCTTATTGCCAAAAGAGTTTGCACTATATACCGACCATCAAGCCTTGAAATTCATTAATTTCCAACCCAAGCTAATCCAAAGACACGCAAGGTGGGTTGAATTTTTGCAGGAATGTACCTTTGCACTACAACACAAAGATAGAAAATCTAATTGCACTGCAAATGCTTTAAGCACAAGAATTGTATCGTTGTCCACAAATTCCATCGAAGTTGTTGGTTTTGCAAGGTTAAACGACAACTCAGAATTTGGAAAAGCATGGTAGGTTGTTAGATTTTTGGGTTTCTTCAAAAGTATATACACCATGTTTGGGGGTGCTTCATGAGATTTGGGGTAAATTGTATATGTTCAGCCCCCGAATGGTCCAAGATGGATTTTAGCATGAGAGATGGTCAGTGATATATATGCACAATTGAGATAACTTGCTCAGTAGATGCTCGGCCTTCGTCGATTGTAGGCTCAATGTTCATCCCTTGGGTGTTGGAGATATCTTGGTAGATTGGTGTATGCCCTTCATTAAGGCCTCAGGATGTGCACATTATGCATCATGGAGGGATTCAAGCCCTAATTGACATGTGGCAGCTTGGTTTCCTACATGAAGGATTGGAGATGGTTGAGGGGCACCTGGGGCTTTGACAATGTTCTTGCAAGGGGTAGTTGAACCAATGGAGTACATTTCTTTGTATAATAGAGAGTCTATGGAGGCTCCCAATGGAGTGGCATGAACTTGCCTTGTGTAGCTACATCACCTTAGAGTCATTATTGTGCACGAAATTTCCATTGGAACATGACACTTGTACTATAGAGTGGACATCTCACTTGTGTCACCTACAAGAACTCATGTAGGTTGCTTATAAGGGATTAGGCCCACATAGTAGTATTGGCCTCCCTTATCTCTCATATAAATAGAGGAAGGAGAGAGTCTTTCCATTCAATCATCATTGTATCTCTCTTAGTATTTTTCTGCATGGAGACATTCGCTATGAGTTCGTAAGGAAACACTGGGAGAAACTATGGAAGGGAAAGAGGGTGTCTTTGTTTGTAGTTTTCTCTTGTGACTAGGGTTTTCTCTTGTAAATAGCATTTTCTCTTGTGGAGGACACGTTGGAGATGAAGATCTAACATATTCATTCACTCTTGTGATGAGATGTGACTAAGAGAAGAGAGTATGCACTTCGTCTCTATCTCTCTCTTAAGTCTTCACTTATACTTATATTCTCTCTCTCTCTCTTAAGTCTTCACTTATACTTATATTCTCTCTCTCTCTCTTAAGTCTTCACTTATACTTATATTCTCTCTCTCTCTCTCTTGAGGCACTAGTGTTTCTTGGCCTTCTTAGAGTTTCTTGGAGCATCTTGGATTTCTAGGGTTAAGGATTATCCCTTGGAGATTGGATATTAGGGTTTTGAGAGAAAACCCTAGGGTGGATTTGTGAAGAAGAGAAGAGGACATCTTGCCTTGGAGATTGTGTCCAAGAGATTCTTGCATTTGGATTTACCCTAGCTAGGGATTTTTGGATAGTTGGAGTTTTTGTACTAGCCTTAAGAAAAGGCTATGATATGTAGTTGTACTTCAACTTCAGGTTATATATGAGTTTCCAGCTGTCCACATCTTGTGTCATTTTCAGATCTGAATTTCAGCTATATATGTTCTTTATGCTTTGCTATTTACAGTCATTTGTGTCTTATTGATTGGGAATAAGTAAAAGGGAAAATTTCTAAGTGATTTGACATCTAAGGATGAATATTGTTGATGAATGCAGCTATGTGAGACATTCTCCAATGTACAAACCTGTGATATGTGGATCATTGCAGCTATGTGAGTCTTTCTCTCAGCTTACAAACCTAGGAGAAAGCCCCTAAGAAGGGTATGTAGTTCATGCCTGAGCCTGAGCTAGGAACATAGAGATGACCTCCTCCATTCAGAGATTTGAGAATAACTCCAGATGATTATCTAGTGGGAAAGGCAATCTGTTGAGTTAGACGTGCTTGTGGCTGAGCACAAGGTGAACTTGTGAAATCCCAAAGTGTTGGGTGCATCGTCATGTGAACAGAAATGAAGATGATATATTAGCCTCTGAGCAGTAGAGTTGACGAGAAGACTCCAGATGATTCTCCTATGTGAGGTAGTGGAAAAGAAGATCTATAGAGTGGACGTGCCTGTGGACGAGCACAAGTGAACATGTGAAGATCTAGTTCTTCTATGTAATGCAGTGAACCAGAGATATGACATCCCTATGGATGTGACCCTAGTGGGTAAGCACTAGTGGGTGTATCATATCCTTTTCTATATATTGTTCAAGAGTTAGACCTGCCTGTAACCCTAATTGTTATGTAAAGGATACAGGTCAGCCCCACCTTAATGTGATTAATAATAAATGTAAAAGATAATTAATCTGGTTAATATTAATTATAATAATAATAATAATAATTATAATGTGACTTAGAGAGGTCGTCCCTATTGATCCAATAGACACTTTTGTTGATAGGAAAAGTCTAATATAAGTAAAGGAAGATTCCCCATTGTGGAATCATATCCTTCATGTGAGTTTGGAAATTTCAGAAAGTACATCTACTTGGGAAAAGGTGTGCACCTCTCTTGGGCGATAGTCTTCTAGGGTTTGAGCACCCTCTTGTGTGCTATGTATTTCTTGGTGGTGAAGGTATTTCTATTGAAGAATATGGAAATTATTTGGTTGGGTTTTCTTCTCTTGTTGAGAAGGGTTTCCCAGGATACTTCTTGTGTTCTTGTGCATGGTGTTTCTTCTTGTGATCTTGGTTACTACAACATTCTTGTTTATGGTTAAGACAAATGCTAAAATAAAATGAACTACATGCTTAACCTATCCTAGTGAAAAATCAACATGGTATCAGAGCATAGGTCTTGAAGAGCCCATTGCACAAACATTTTCCAGCCATTTTCTCTCACTTCTGTAGAAACCATACGACCCTCCTAGGGTTCCCAAAAATTATGTACAAACCTACTACTTTCTCAGTTTCATCCCTTAATACTTGGACGTTGGGGATAATTTTGTCATAGGATTATACAGCCTCCTTCAACGCACCTCCATCAAGCTTCAGATAAAAAATTTGGGCATTTTGAAATTTTGGTCCTAGGGTTTCGCTAAATTCTGCAGAAATTTCAGTATCAGGGTTTCTGCAACTCATTGAAGGAGCTCTTCAACTCACCAATGTTATCCTATCTTTCAAAGGCTTATTGTTGGCAATCATAAGTCCAATAAAACCTAAAAGTGCTAGCCCAGCCTAGTCGTTAGGTTTTCTAGCCCAGTTGACAAAGGGTTGTGAAGAATATAAAATTATGATGAACAAAAACTATGATGAAAGTTAAGCTTGATGGATCAAGCAAATTCAAGTTCTTGGAAGACAAGACTTCAGAAAAAGACTTATTGTGGGCAATACAAAAGGTTTACCAGAAACAACTATCAATGAATGGAAGGAAGATGACATCAAGACAAGGAAGCCAATCACCTACTGAAGCCCTTACATTGAAGGGCCAACTTCAACATAACAAAGATGACAAAAGGTGACACCATGACTATCTTCTTCATAAAGATCTTAGAGGATAGAGATCAGCCAAGAGCCATTGGATAAATCATATCATCATCCTCAGGTATGAAATTGTATATATTATTTGTATCATTGTCATGAGGGAAAATTGGAGGAGGAAGGAATCTCTACTGAAGTCATGGATCAAGAAGGATCTTAGTGCATCCAGAGGAAAAACACACTCAAAATAAAGACTCCAGGTTTGATTGTTGTAATTGTCATTCCTCTAACCTATATTTCTATAAGTTTGCTACATTACAAGTAAGTGTTGTAGTTGTGACAACATTCCTTAAATTGTCTTGATTCTAGAGATGTACTCATTATTCTCCTTTAGGAGATATTCTTGTGTTGGTTGTTTTTGTTTTCTTGTTCCAGATAGGTTAACAAAAAAATAAGATGCTTATCCTTCAGAGGGAGTCACTTGACTCAAAGGGAGTCAAAACTATTTGAGAAAGAGGAAGAATAGAACCATCATTGAGAAAACCAATGCTATAATGCATGATCAGAATCCTTCTAGGATTCCATGGGAAGAAGCATGCATGACACAGTATATGTGAAGAACAAGAGTCTCCACTAGACTTTGAAAAACATAACTCTTGAAGAAGACTTCACCAGAATGAAGCCTGAGATTAAACACTTCAGGTTATTTGGGTACCCAGTGTATATTCATGTACCAAAAGAGAAGAAGTCCAAGCTAGATCCTTTAGAAAGAAAGGATACAATGAATCTTCAAAGACATTCTATATCAATACCCCTGGTCAGATATAGATTGAGACAAGAAGAAAACATTGTCTTTAAAAAGGAGATAGCCTTTCAAAGATCCAGAGAATCTCAGATGGAGATTGACAGTGAGGCAATTCCTTCTCCCCCTTTCAACAGTTCAGAGGGAGACAGACATTATTCCAGTTAATCCAGTTGCTCCAGTTGATATGTTCAGAGATATTGTAGTAGGGCATAAATCCTACCTAGACTCACTCTGCAAGAGGTAGAGAAACATACAAGCCTCTCAAGGAACATCCTGAGAAAGCAAAAGAGATTTTCGAGCTATCCTTCAGTCATGAGCCACTTCATTGATGATGAGTCTCCTTGTCTTAGAGAAGCAACATGAGAACATGTATTGCAAGATTACATAACAAGAGAATACTAGTGTATCTTAAAGAATGATGTATAAGATATCATTCAGAGATAAGAAGGGAAGTATGTGGTAACTTCCAAGTGGATCTATAAGATCAAGCACGCAGTTGATGGAAGTGTCGAGAAATACAAAACGAAATCTATAGCCAAAGGTTTCTCACAAATAGAGGGAGTTTTCTATGATTAGACACTTGATCCAGTAAACCTGATACACTTCCATCCGTACTACCATCCATGAGTTGGAAACTATATTAGATAGATAGATTCTTGATGAGCTTGGATTTCATCAAGAGTGTTGCTAATCCAAACCGATATTATTATAGTGTTGGTGATGAGAGCCTGATTTTGATGACTTATTCAGAAAGCCTTATTGTTGGATACAAGTAATCCTTGACTTCTGAATTCAAGATGAAGAATCTAAGTATGATGCACTACTTCTTGGGACAAGAAGTATTACATAGGATCAATGATATTTTCCCAAGTAAGGAAAATATATAGTGAAGAATATTAAAGAAGTTCAGTATGACAGAATGAAAAATCAACCGTGATGGATTTAAAGAAAAAGATTAATGATGATTCAGATGAGACTGATCCACAGCTAATTAGATCATTGATATATTTGGTTAACACCAGACTTGATTCATGCCATGCAGTGAGTGTGTTTAGTCATTTCATGAGCCAACCAAGATAGACTCACTAAACAATAGGAAAGAATGTATTGAGATATATATGAGGCACAATTGGATATGGCATGAGATATGCCTATAGTGTGAACTTGAGTTTTTAGGATATGCCGAATCAAATTGAGAAAAAAGTACAATGGACCTAAAGAGCACATCCAGTTGTTGTTCTACTATGAATTTTTTCATGGTTTCCTGATGCAACAGGAAACAAAAATATATAGCCTTGAGCACCACAGAGGCAGAGTATATAGCATCGAGTGTGCGAAGAAATATGGCTTCACAAGCTTCTGACAGATTTACTTGACCATGAGATGGATCCTATGATGATAACCAAAGAGCCATGTGTAAAGCTCCTTGAGAACCCGGTGTCTCCTGATGGATCGAAACATGATGAGATGAAACATCCTTATACCAGAGATATGATGCAAAGGAAAATCATACACATGCAGTACCTTACTACACATGAGTAGATTGCAGACATCTTCATCAAACTAACTTTATGAAGAAAGCCTCCCTAGTTGAGAGGGAGTTGACTCCAGCCAAGGAAAAATTCAAACTACATCTGTTTGAGACTTGGCATAATGATGAATGCCTCCCTAGTTGAGAGGGAGTGTTGATGAATGAAACTATGTGAGACATTCTCCAGCTTACAAACCTATGAGATGTGGATCATTGCAGCTATGTGAATCTTTCTCTCAGCTTACAAACCTGGGAGAAAAACCTAACAAGGGTACATGGTTCCTGCCTAAGATAGAGCTAGGAATGTAGAGATGATCTCCTCCATTCAGAGAGTTGAGAAGAACTCCAAATGATTATCCAGTGGGAAATTCGATCTGTTGAGTTAGACGTGCATGTGGCTAAGAACAATGTGAATGTGTGATATCCCAAAGTGATGGGTGCATCGTCATGTGAAAAAAAATGAAGATGATGTATTAGCCTCCTCTGAGAAGAAGAGTTGACGAGAAGACTCCAGATGATTCTCTTGTGTGAGGTAGTGGGAAAGAAGATTTGTAGAGTGGACGTGTCTGTGCATGAGCATAGTGAACGTGTGAAGATTTAGTTCCTCTGTGTAATGCAATGAACCAGAGATATGACATCCCTATGGATGTGCTCCTAGTGGATGAGCACTAGTGGGTCTATCAGATCCTTTGCTATATATTGTTCAAGATTCAGACCTGCCTGTAACCCTAATTGTTATGTAAAGGGTACAGGTCAGCCCCACCTTAATGTGATTAATAATAAATGTAAAAGATAATTAATCTGGTTAATATTAATTATAATAATAATGATAATAATTATAATGTGACTTAGAGAGGTCGGCCCTGTTGAGCCAATAGACACTTATGTTGATAGGACAAGTCTAATATAAGTAAAGGAAGATTCCCCATTATGGAATCATATCATTCATGTGAGATTGGAAATTTCAGCAAGTAAATCTACTTGGGAAAAGGTGCGCACCTCTCTTGGGCGCTAGTCTTCTAGGGTTTGAGAACCCTCTTGTGTGTTAGGTCTTTCTTGGTGGTGAATGTCTTTCTCTTGAAGAACATAGCAAAGGATTTGGCTAGGTTTTCTTCCCTTGTTGAAAAGGGTTTCCCGGGATACTTCTTGTGTTTTTGTGCATGGTATTTCTTCTTGTGATCTTGGTTGCTGCAACATTATTGTTTATGGTTAAGACAAATGCTAAAATGAAATGAACTACATGCTTAACCGAGCTTAGTGAAAAATCAACAAATACAATGGGCTGATTTTACTGATGTTACACTGCTGTAATTACTACTATAAAAGTGCATTTTCAGATCTGATTATTGGCTGATAAGTTGCCCTAAAAGGGGCTGAAATTTATCTCTTTTTTTGGTATCTTTTTTCCTTGAATTGCTGGGAAGTTTGGGGCTGAAACTTATCTCTTTGTTTGGTATCTTTTTTCATTTCATTGTTGGGAAGTTTGGGGCTGTCTTAAGTGAATTGTTGTTATCTTTCTGCTACTATTTTATATTCTAATTTATAGCAATCCTAAAGGTTTAAAATTCTAGGTCTAATGTAACATCCCTGGCCACCAACAAACTAGGCAACGTCACTACAAAATTTCATTGTAATACCATTTTGTGGCAGCCCTAGCCACCCAGGCCGGGCCATGTAACACCACCAATAGACTACTAATATCTGATAGCAGGTTAATTGTTCATCCTGGAGTACGTATATATTACATGCATTTCTAATGAAATAAAAGGCAATAAAATATACTACTACCATACTAACTCATGTGAAATTGACCGTGAATCATACATGCAATGAAAGTACATGATAACATTGTAAGATTCATAGACATGCACATCAAACATCATTAAATATAGAATTGATACTTATCTTTGGATTGTGAAGACCACCGACTTTGTCCAGACCTTCTATGAACCTCCCAGCCTTAGACCACACTACTCATCACTCTCAGTAGTGGGTCACCCCCAAGCTGGGACTAAAATCCACTGGGCAAGGGATTCCTAGGCTTGGAAAGGCTAACACAAATGTTGCATGGTTCAACAGGAAGGATTCTCTCAAGAGCCACTTACACCCACTGCTCACAAACTCTCATTTCCCACATGCATGTCCCACCCCAAGAGTATACATCTTCACTGTCACACAATTCATCGGTTGCTCCACCTCCCTTCTGGGGCTTCAGCAACAGGATGAACATGAACTCTTAGAGCTATGTAGCTGTTACTGAACTCCCTCCAGAAGAATTCACTTCCTCAACACACTCTCTCACCTGGAGAGAGTTGCTCATAGGCCTGGCAACCTGCCTCTTCAATCTATGGGCTTGACAACCTACCTTTGCAAACCATAGTCCTGACAACCTGTTTCTTCTATCCAGCTCTAAGACAAATAGGCAAGGGCGGAGGAAACAACAAAACTCAATTAAGGCAGAGTACGACTCAACAAAATACCAGTGCATACAAGTTATAGAGGTTCACAATGGCCACAGGTTCAACAATGGCAGAAATGGTTGGCTACGTGCTTGCTCGGTGCGTAAGTGAACTTGCCAGGATAAAGGTGGTCGACTGGTTAGAGAATGGCGATAATGGTGAGAGTGCGAGAGCCAACTGTGTGTCCCTAAACCTCCGTGAGTCCTCCCCCAAACAACGATAATTTCCACTTAAAACTACATGTGCCTGAGCTGACACCTGTCGCTCTTGAAGCTCGTTCCTTTCCATTTGGAAGTCATTCCCTCTTCCCAAAGGAGCTTAGGATATAATCATATTCTTCTATCAACATTTAGGATAATAATAAATTATTATTGGACTTAAGCTCTTAATCTTAGTCCCTATTTCCAGCCTCTCAGCCCCCTCTCCCTTACCCAGCCTAGTGGAGATTAGTCCCCCATACTCTTTCTTCATGGTCGGTCTACATGCAACGATGTTTTTATATTAATAATATGAATATTTACATGTACAATTCAGGCTCTTGGCCTTTAAAACCTAGGTTCACCGGCCTAATAAACACGTAATCCTATCAGCTTATAATTGTTAGTCTCACCAACGTACAAAACATGTTACAATTCATAAATACAACTGGGGCTCATCCTTGCGGATATTACAATCCCCTCCCCTTATTTTTGTACTGTCCTCAGTGCAACTTATTTACACATCATCAACAAGATTTTCAAAATCTTCAAAAAGATGCGGGTATTTTGCCCGCATAGCATCCTCATGCTCCCATGTGGCATCCTCAAGACCGTACTAGGTCCATTGGACCTTTACAAGCCCTATGGCTTGATTCCAGAGTTGCTTGCTCCTCCGGTCCAATATGCGCACCAGATGCACTTGCAAGGCGCCTTCTTGCTCCACCTAAATCACATTCCAATCAATCACATGATTAGGATCAGGTATATACTTCTTGAGCAATGAAACATGAAATACATTATGAATAGTCATGGATGCAGGTAATGCAAACATATAAGCAACTGGTCCAATCCTTTCTAGGATTTCAAATGGTCCACAATATCTGGTTGCCAACTTGGAACAGTTTCCCAGCTTCAGGGAACTTCTGTTGGCTTTTACTTTCAAGAAAACATGATCACCCACTTTAAACTCCCTATGGGTTCTATTCTTATCAGCATAAATTTTCTACTTATCTTGGGCATCCTTCAAATTCTTCTTAATATTTAGCATTTTCTCTTCCATTTCCTTGAGCAACTCTGGCCCAATTATTTCTCTATTAGCTAGGTTGTCCTAGCTTATTGGTGTGTTGCACTTTCTACCATAAAGTGCTTCAAACGGGCTCATCTTCAGTGATGCTTGATACCCATTGTTGTAAGCGAATTCTACCAAGTGTAGATAATCCTCCCATTTAGATGGTTTGTCCATCACATACATCCTTAACATGTCTTCTATCACTTGGTTCACCCTTTCTATTTTCCCATCAGACTCAGGATGATAGTTCGTGCTGAAGTTCAGGTTCGTTTTGAACCCCTTGAATAACCCTCTCCAAAACTTTGAGGTAAATTTCGCGTCTCTGTCAGAAACAATTGTCTTGGGTATGCCATGCAATTGTGCTACTTCCCTCATATAGATATCAACAAAATTAGTTTCTTTGTGAGTAGTCTTCAATGGAATAAAATGGGAATCTTTAGTAATATTATCCACCACCACCATGATGGAATCATGTTGCTTGTTTCTTCTGGGTAATCCTGTGATGAAATCCATTGTCACCACTTCCCACTTCCACTCAGGAATGGGTAATGGTTGTAGTAATCTAGATCGATGTCTATGCTCAGCCTTGACCTTTGACATTCTAATCATTTAGCTATGTATTCAACAATATCCTTCTTCATGCCTGGCCAATAATATTGGCTCTTGACTGTTGAAACTGTTTTCTGATATCATGGGTGTCCTGCACAAGGCACATTATGCATCTCTTTTAAAATTTCATTCCTCAATTCCGTAGAATTGGGTACATAGACTTTGTTTCTGTACCAAAGGATTCCATCAGTTCCCAATTCATAATCCTCAACCTTCCGCTACATTTTACCTTGCTGCAATTTTGTTACCAATTCCATGTACTGCAAATCTGAATTTGCAGCTTCATAAATTCTACCTTTAAGATCCATCTGATACATGTTAATGGTTGTAGCATGTAGTTCATTCACTCTTCTGCTGAGTGCGTTAGCCACCTTGTTCTCCTTTCCTTTGATGTGCTTGATATCAAAGTCATACTCACAGAGGAATTCCAACCATCTACTCTGCCTAGCATTCAAAGTAGGTTGATCAAACAAATATTTCAGATTGTTATGGTATGTCCTTAGCTCAAACCTCTTTCCCATGACGTAGTGCCTCCACTTCTTCAAAGCGTTCACTATGGCTACCAATTCCAAATCATGAGTGGCATAGAGCCTTTCATGCTCTTTCAACTTCCTTGATTCATAACATACAACAAAGCCATTTTGACTGAGGACTCCACCTAGTCCTTATTTACGTGCATTTGTGCATACAATGAAGTCTTCATTTGGATCTGCGATCTTCAAAATTGGAGCACTGGTTAACAATTGCTTCAATTCTTGGAAACTGTTTTCACATTCTTTTGTCCATTGAAATTTCTTCCCCTTCCTTTGCAAGGAAGTGATGGGGTGAGCTATTGTCGAAAACCTTGCAATGAACCTTCTATAGTAACCAACTAGACCCATGAAGGATCTTATTTCTATCACATTCTTAGGTGTTGTCTGCCCTTTAATGGCCTCAATATTTTCAGGGTCCATTGCTATCCCTTCTTCAGATATGATATGCCCCAAATACTGAATTTTGTTTTGATAAAACGAACACTTGCTCAATTTGGCATACAGTTGATGCTCCCTTAGCACTTGCAACACCATCCTCAAATGATGTTCATGCTCTTCCTCTGAATTGGAATATACAAGGATGTCATCCAAAAAGACAATGACAAACTTGTCTAAATATTCCCGGAAAACACCATTCATTAAGCACATAAAAATAGATTGTGCATTTGACAACCCAAATGGCACCATTGTGAACTCATAATGACCATACCTTGTCATGAAGGTGGTCTTGTTGATATCTTTCTCTTTAATCCTTACATGATAATATCCTGACCTAAGATCTATCTTTGAAAATATCTTTGCATCCTCCAATTGATCAAAGAGATCATCAATCCTTGGCAGGGGATACTTGTTCTTTATAGTTACTTTATTCAACTGTCTGAAGTTGATGCACAATCTCAATGTCCCATCTTTCTCCTTCACAAAAAAGACTGGAGCACCCCAAGGTGACACACTTGGGCATATATACCAGTTTTACAAGAACCAAACTGGAAACTGGTAAAACTGGTCAGTCCGACCGGTTCTGAGCCCCCCCAATCCAAACCGCCCCTAGCCGGTTCCGTACGGAACCAGTTTTTTTGCCTGAACCGGTCAGTTCTGTACCGGTTCCATGAATATGACCTGTGACCGGAAAAGGTAGGGGGAAATTAGATTTTTTTTAAATTTAGGGTTGGGGACATGCTTGGGAAGCTTCTAGAATTGTCTAGAGCCCCTGATGAAGCTCTAAAGGCAACCCCACCCCTTCTCTTTCACTCACACTACTCATTTGGGTTCTCTTGAGTTTTTGAGCTAAGGGTTTTTCTTGAGTTTAGAGAGTTTATTGCAAGGCTAAGTTGGAGAGGTTGTTAAGCTGATTTGGAGAGGTGATTGTTGGTCTCATTTGGAGAGTTATTTTGCCTCTTTTCTTGAAGTTGATTTGGAGAATATTGGGAGCATATTTGGATCTTATTTGGAGTATATTTGGAGTTTTTTTGGAGCCATATTTCTTGGGCATATTTGGAGCTTATTTCTTGGGAAGATTTGGAGCTTGTTTTCAAGGTATGTAAACTATTCACTTTCTCCCCCTAAAATTCTTGTTGTTTTCTCCAAAAAAAGTATTGTTGTTTTCTCCTAGCAATTAAAAAAACATAGGTTTTTTATTTGCATATTTTATTTGTTTCCATGGCTCCTAAAGAAAATAAGGATCCATCATGGCTTCATTGCCAATTGATTGATGGGGTAATGGTTTGTAATTATTTCCAAAAGGAGGTTGGTGGGGGAGGTATTCATAGGATCAAACAACATTTAGTCAATGCAAGGGGGAATATAAAACCATGCTTGAAATTTTCTGATGAACTAAAAGCTGAGATGTTGGGCGTTCTTGAAGGCTTTCAAGCGGATAAATCCAAGAATAAGAAGGTTCAAAAAGAGGTGGGGAGAAGTAGTGGTGGAACTCAATTTGATAGTGATCCTCAAGATAGAATGCCTAGTTTTGAGGAGTCCTCTGCTTTCCCAATCCCTGGGCATGATCCTTATACCAATCCTAGGGAAGAAGTAGAACATGTTGGTGGAAGTGGTGTTGGTGCATAAGCATCCAAAAGGCCTCGTGGAAACCTTGACTCATTTCTTTTACCTCGCACTAGCCCTGGTTCTTAGCCCACTATTGATTCCAAATAGAAGAAGATAGAAATGGAGGTTGGTTGGGAATTCAATGTTAGGTGGTGGTATGATGCAGACATACCTTTCAATGCTGCAAGGTCTGTTTATTATCAACCTATGTTGGATGTTGTAGCTTCATGTGGATCGGGATTCAAGGGACCTGGTTATGAGGATATTAGGGGGAATCTGTTAAAAAATGATGTTGAAAGAGTAAAGGAATAACTCATACAGTTCAAGGAGTCATGGTCTAAAACAGGGTGCAAAATCATGTCTAATGGATGGACTGATCAGCTATCTCGCACCATTCTCAACTTCGTTATCTCTTTCCCTAAAGGAAATATGTTCCTTAAATCAGTGGATGCATTTGAACAAGTGAAAGATGCAAATTTACTATTTCATATTTTGGATGAAGTACTTGAGGAGGTGGGGGTGCAGAATGTTGTACAGATTATCACAGATAATGCCACAAATTATGTTGCAGCTGGAAGGATGTTAGAGGAAAAGAATCGTACCATTTGGTGGACTCCATGTGCAACCCGTTGTTTGGACCTCATGCTTGAGGATATTGGGAAAATTGAATGGGTGAAAAAAATAGTGGAACAAGGTAAAAGCATAACAAGGTACATTTACAACCACTCATGGGTTTTGAACCTTATGAGAAAAAACACTGATGGAAGAGAGCTTGTCAGGTCAACTATCACATGTTTTGCAATGAATTTTCTTACGTTGAAATCCATGATTGGCCAAAAAGACAACCTGAGGAAGATGTTCTCTTGTGATGAGTGGAATGCATCTCAATGGAGTAAGAAGGTTGAAGACAAAGAGATTGTTGAAAAAGTGTATGAGAAAGCATTTTGGAAAAGGGCAGAGGAGATAGTGCTATTTAGTGCACCTCTTGAGAAAGTCTTGAGAATGGTCGACGGTGATAAATCAGCCATGGGTTTTGTTTATGAGGCCATGGATCAAGCCAAGGAAGCAATAAAGGAAGCATATCAAGGTAAAAGGCAAAAGTATCTTCCTTTGTGGAGAATCATTGATGAAATATGGAATAAACAACTCCATCAACATTTACATGTTGCAGGATATTACTTGAATCCCATGTAAGTAGTAAGTAATTTCAAAGTTTTTAAGAGATATTATTAAATTTTAATTTGCAAATGTTTAAACTTTAGCTAATGTTTCAAAGTTCAAACTCATTGACTCTTAAGTT
>ML801059.1:174389-211839 GCA_009831015.1 Picea engelmannii
AACAACCAAAGCATGGTAAAGACGGCCCTAACCAACAGTCTTCCGACAACCAATCCAAGACACAGGAAAATAAGGGTAAAGGAAATATGAAGAATGACACTGGGAAGTTGTGAAACTTCCACAAAATCCCCTGGCACAACACCGATGAATGTCACTCGAAACAATCATTGGTGAATAACCAAGGATTCAAACCCTGATTCAAAATCTGATCCAAAACTTATTGAAAACATACAGATCATCAACGCAAACCCTACTATTGTTGTCACGACCACAACAATTCAACCAGAAAAAACAGTAGATATTGAAGAGGGGGCACCTCTTTCATTCACATATGTGGTTGAAGGGGACCCCATTGCATTTCATTGTTTATAGCGGTAGCCATAAGAACCTCATCTCAGATGAGGTCGTCAAACAGTTGGGGTTTTCGACAACACCACACCTACATCCATACAACATCGGGTGGCTTCACCAGGGATGAGATCATTGTTTCAACCAGCAATATAGCATGTCCTATGTAATCCATCCCTTCAAGGATGAGGTAGTGTGTGACGTTTCCCCTCTTGATGTATTTAAAGTTGTTTTGGGCCAACCATATATGTGGAAATGTCATGTTGTTTATGAGTCTCGACCCCGTAGTGTCATTATTACTTTAGGGGGTCATGTCTACAGGATACCAGAGGTAGTTCTGACTATTGTTCCACCAAAATAGTGTCGCAAGGTAATCTCTCATACTGCAAAGTTCATACTCTTCACATTATGTTCAAAGGATGCACAGAAGGCCACTACAACCACTGTAGCCTCAACACCTTCTATTTAGCAGAAGAAGATTGTAGAAGAGAAAGCAGATATTATTTCTTCACCTACAATGGTGCCTACAAAATGCCCCATCAATCCCAAAGACAACAGGTTGGTGGAACATATTCAACCCCACCAGCAATAGGTTCATGACATCCTTCCACAGACCAAGCAACACAACTTCTCCAACAAGGCACGTAGCTCACCAAGATTTATATTCAGAAAATTATTTCCCCTCTTCCATGGGAACTCAATGCTATGAAGACCATTGCTTCCTAAAGGGGGTGGATTGATCCAGGTGGATATTGGTGGCCACCCACATGTTCCAAATTCCAACTGGCCCATCTTGACAGTTTTGATTTCAGCATGTTTCTCTGTAATGGGGACATTTCTTTGTAATTGTGGGTTCTGCACTTACAAGGCTATCTTGAATCCTTACACGGCATCTAGGTGGATATTGGTGACCTCCCACCTTTTCCAACTGGCTTATGTTGGAAGTTTTCATGCGAATACATCTTTATGTACTTCCAGGGTCGTTTTGGGGCTCTAAATAGTGTTTTCGGGGCTTTCCACATTCAAACTGTAGACATAGTTAGTGTTTGATGGGATAATGCGTAGTTCTCGAAAAGACCTTTCCAACGGGCTATCACGCTCCTAAAACGGAGATATTTTGGGCTCAGTACATCTTTCTATATTAATCCTAAAATGGAGTCAGTACATCTTTTTATATTATGGGCTCAGTATATCTTTTTGTATTATGGGCTATCAAATGCCTAAAATGGAGTCAGTACATCTATTTGTACTTTCAGAGTTGTTTTAGGGATCTAAACAGTCTTTTCTTAGCTTTCCACAGTCAAACTATAGATGGAGTCAAAGTTTGATGGCATAATGCATACTTCTCAAAAAGACCTTTACAACATGCTATCACAGACCTAAATGGAGATCGTATGCAAAATTTATGAGCCCAGGAAGTTAATCTACTAACTTACCCCAACGGGGCCCACATGACTTTTGGTGCTTCATCTCCTAGGGTTAGGTTTTTGGATGTCTAGGGTTTTGGCATTCATGTTTATCACAAAAAGGCCTTCAGAGCCTCATTGTAATCACCGTCTTGCAAATGAGTGTAATCGTCACATCTCTTCTCATAAATAAATCTACCACCATTCTAGTGAGTCTTGCACTTTGTATTTTTATAGTCTCTATACATTTCTTTCATTAATAGAAATCATGTATTGTTGTATTTCTCTATTTCTATAAATTTTTATGTGTATTTCATTGTAATATATCTGATTTCATTTCGTTCTGAAAATAATCAGGATCAGTGGTATCATAGTAGGTTGTTCTTGATCATTTTTTAGTGCATGTCCTCGATGAGGTCCGAGTATAGCAAGTTGGGTCTCGAGCTTGTCTCTCTTGAGTACAATCACTCTCGCACGCCCAAGAAACCTTCTATGGTGGAAGAAAAGAAAAACGGCAGAGCAAAAGATTTTATTAACTTGTTGCTTGAGCAAGCTCTCACGCGACAGAGGGACGAAATGATGGGGAATTTTTCCCACGTCCTTCAACGCATGTGGATAGAAATAGGTGCATATTCATCAAGAGACCACTTTGGAGGAACCTCTCCCTTCAAGGTACAAGTTAATTTTGATATTACCGTATTTGAAGGTCAAATAGATGTGGATGCCTTAGAAAAATGGTTGAATCTGCCAGAAGCTTATTTCTTTGTTCACAATTTTTCCCACAGGTAAAAGATCACCTTCGCACTCCTCAAGGCTCTCCCCCATATCAAACATTGGTGGGGAACTTACTATGAGCAAAGTTCCACAAAGGAATCTAGAATATATGGGGTCGAGCCCACTTGGGATTTTTTGTGTGGATGTGGTCAAGGCACAATACTACCAGGTTGATAACTATGAAGACCAATACATGAGATGGACCACACTACGGCAAGAGAAGAGATAAAAAATGTCGGAGTTCAAAAATACTTTCCATACCTTGTGCACCAAGCTGGGTACTAAATACTCTAAGCGGAATCTGGTTCTGAAAAAACGTGGGCTCTACATAGGTACATCCAAACCGAAATGGATTTCCTAAACATCTCATAATTGGGAGTTTCCTATCGATATGCTATCAAAATCGAGAAAAAATTTAAGCACCAGAACAAATGCGAGTTTGGGTCTACAAATCCTCAACAACCAAAGCATGATAAAGACGAACCTAACCAACAGCCTTCCAAAAACCAGTCCAAGACACAAGAAAAGAAGGGTAAAGGAAAGACGAATATTGACATTGGGAAGTGGTGCGACTTCCATAAAATCCCCTGGCACAACACCAATGAATGTCGCTCAAAACAATCATTGGTGGCCGAGGTCAAAGACAAGGAGATGAACCCTGATTCAGAATGTGATCCAGAAAATATTGAAAACAGACAGATCATTAACGCAGACCCTACTACTACTATCGCAACTGCAACAATCCAACCAGAAGAACTAGTAGATTCTGAAGAGGGGGGAACCTCTTCCATTCATAGATATGGGTGAAGGGGAACTCATTGCATTTCATTGTTGATAGTGGTAGCTAGAAGAACCTAATCTCAACTGAGGTCATCAAACAGTTGGGGTTGTCGACAACACCACACCCGTAGCCATACAACATCAGGTGGCTTCACCAGGGAAAATATATCTGTGTCAGCTAGCAGTATCGCCAATCCTATGGCATCCAGCCCTTCAAGGATGAGGTAGTCTATGATGTTTCCCCTCTTGATGTATTGATGTTTTTTTGGGCCAACCATATATGTGGAAACATCATGTTATTTATTATTCTCGACCATGTAGTGCCATTATTACTCTAGGGGGTCATATCTACAGGATACCAGAGGTATTTCCGACTACTGTTCCACCAAAACAATGCCACAAGGTAATCTCCCATACTGCCAAATCCATCATCTTCACATTTTGTTCAAAGGATGCACATAATACCACTACAACAACTGCAGCCTCGACACCTTATATCCAGCAGAAGCAGATTGTATAAGAGAAAGAAGATATTATTTCTTCACCTACAATGGTGCCTACACAATGCCCCGTCAATCCCAGAGACAACAGGATGGTGGAACATATTCAACCCTTCCAGCAACAGGTTCATGACAGCCTTCCATAGCCCAAGCAGTGCAACTTCTCCAACAAGGCATACAACTCACTAAGATTCAGATTCAGAAAACGCTTTCCCCTCTTCTCTGGGAACTCAACGCAATGGAGACGATTGCTTCCTAAGTGAGGAGGATTGATCCAGGTGGATATTGGTGACCACCCTCTAGTTCCAAATTCCAACTAGCCCATCTTCACTGTTTTTAGTTCAGCACATTTCTATGGAATGGGGACATTCCTTTGTAATTGTGGGTTCTGCACTTACGAGGTTGTCCTGAAGCCCTACATAGCATCTAGGTGGATATCGGTGCTTTTCCACCTATTCCAACTGGCTTATTTTGGAATTTTTCATGTCAATACATCTTTTTGTACTTCCATAGCCGTTTTGGGGCTCTAAATAGTGTTTTATGGGATTCCCAAAGTCAAACTGTAGACGGAGTCAGAGTTTGACGGCATAATGCGTAGTTCTCGAAAAGACCTTTCTAACAGGCTATCACACACCTAAAACAAAGATCATATTTTGGGCTCAGTACATCTTTCTGTACTGAGCCTAAAATGGAGTCAGTACATATTTATGTATTATGGGCTCAGTACATCTTTTCGTATTCTGGGCTATCACGCGCCTAAAATGGAGTCAATACATCTTTTTGTACTTCCAGGACCGTTTTGGGGCTCTAAATAGTGTTTTATGGGATTTCTACCTTCAAACTATAGAGAGAGTCAGAGTTTGACAGCATAATGCGTACTTCTCAAAAATATGTTTCCAATGGGCTATCACGCACCTAAAACGGAGACCGTATGCAAAAGTTACGACCATGGGAAGTTAATGTACTAACTTACCCCAACGAGGCCCACATGGCTTTTGGCGCTTCATCTCCTAGGATTAGGTTTTTCGATGTCTAGGGTTTTTTCATTCGTGTTTATCATAAAAAGGCCTTCAGAGCCTCATTGTAATCATCTTCTTGTGAATGAGCATAGTCGTCACATCTCTTCTCAGAGATAAATCTACCACCATTCTAGTGAGTCTTGCACTCTGTATTTTTACAGTCTCTATACATTTCTTTCATTAATAGAAATCCTGTATTGTTGTATTTCTCTGTTTCTGGAAATTTTTATGTGTATTTCATTGTAATATCTATGCTTTCATTTCGTTCCAAAAATAATCAAGATCAAATGTTATAGTTATTTTCCTCCTTTTTGCAATTTCGCAATGACCCTATGGGAATACAATGTTCAACAACAATTCCACCCTTTGATATATGTACAATTTTGAAAAAAAAAAACTTTGATGTCAATCTTATAAGCAGTATATCTTATAAATTTATATACATTGTAGGCCTTGACATTTATAGGCCTTATGGCGACCTTTTACATAAAGTTGTATTTTTAAGTTATGCACCAATTTAATAATTACATTTAACTCTAATGTCCTAGGCTCTATAGTCTAGGTTTATTATATTATTAATGGTGTTAATTTATATACATAGCATTGCCTCCCCCTTCAAGATGCTTTGTCCTCAAATCATTCCTAAGGAGAATCACCTAGGGTGATTTTGTCTTCTATTGTGAAAGATCATATTGATTGTGTATTTGTTTTTGAAGAGTTGTGAGGCTTGTTTGTAGTGGGATTATGAAATTTATGTGTTCTTTTATCTCACTTCTTAATTTCAAGTCTATGTGACTATCAATATAGTATTTAATTAGATTACCTTGATGTGTAGATATATTTTCTTTGAACCCTTCTTTTTTCATTGATTGTAATGCTCGGACCTTGATTATGTATTTGTTTTTGAATATTTGTGAGGCTTGTTTATAGTGGGATTATGACATTTATGTGCTATTTTTATCTCACCTCTTAATTTCAAGTCATTGTGACTATATATATAGTATTTACTTAGATTACCTTGATGTGTAGATACATTTTCTTTGAACCCTTCTTTTTTCATTGATTTCGATGCCCCTACATTGTGATATAGGCTTCATGACCCATAGTTCTTCTCTTGCCATTTGAATTACATAAAAAAAAATTCAAGTTTGTGGAATAAGTACCCAATTGTATTAACCACTATGTTATTCATGATACACTCATCTCATTTAGTTGTAGAGTGCAACATCAAGTTTGTAGTTTTAATTTTTGTATCTATACAAAAACTTTATGTCATCTTCCTATTCCTTTGAATTGTTGATTGTTGATGACTATAACAATCATGTAATCCTTCATAAGGTATACAAAAAAATTTAGTTTTTTTGCAATATTGATATCCACAAAATGTTGTGTACTTCCAAAGTCTACCAATATTGAGATATTTTTATTCTTTATGCTTCCCTGGAGTTTTAGGGTCATTTGTTCCATTATTCCTGTGATTGCAACAAGTGATATCCTAGGTTTTCATCCCTAGTGTTTTGGATACTACCACCATTCTTTAGATGTGGTGGAGTATATTTCATTGTAGATGGTTGTGTTTTTTCCTTTTGAACCTATAACTTCATTATGGGACTGTGATTCTTCTTTCTTATGATTTTTCTTAGTGCATGTGATTATAGCTAATGACATTTTCAATGAGTTTTCATCATCGTCTTATTCCATCATGTCTCCTTCATTGGACACATCTATTTCTTTCGCAGACAAAAATTTTCAATGGCATAAACTTTTTGATGCACATTTGTGACCTAGACACTTTTCTCACCACAATTGCAACAATCATTATCCTTATTACCTTCAAATTTTGAGCATCTTTGATTATTTTCCTCACTCTTTTGTGATCAAACATATCTCAATTTTTCTTCATTTGAACTTCAGAGGGTTTTCTTTTGATTTGATATTTTTGGTGAGACATTTGACCTGAATTTTTAAACTTCAATTATGTTATTTTTGCCTTGTGTCTGGATTTTTCCATGCTTTTAACATTGTGCATCTCTAATTTGTTCCTTATGTGAAGCCTTAATCACTATGAGGAAAAAACCAATTAAAAAAAGTTGTAGTGGAGGTTTTTAGTGTTAAAAGATTGGGAAAAATTCCCTAAAAAACCTCCACAAAAAACTTTGTCAGTGATAGCGAAGGTTTTAGTGAATGTTCACTATAACTAAAAATTATTAGCAAACTGAAGTTTTAACAAAGGATTTTTTTTTTGCGTGTGCTTAAAGCAATAAGATGCACAAATGTTCAACTATTTCATACACATCAATGCATGTTATATATTTGAAAGCACCAATCCTCCGAGGACATCGGAGCACTAATGCTCCAAGACCAAAGCAAAGCATTGATGATGATGCTCTATGACAAAAGTGGAGCACCAATGCTCCAAGACGAAATTGAAGCACTGATGTTAGTGCTCAAAGACCAAAGTGAACCACTCGTGAAGCACTGATGTTCATGCTCTAATATAAAAGAGGAACATTGGTGATATCAAATAATAATGAAATTATTAGTTTATTTTCAAAAAATTATTTATACTTTAATAATTTATTAATAGTTTTAGTCATTTTAACAACTTTGTTTTGAATTTAATATATTTTTATTACTACCTAATATGGATCGATTGAATTCAATAAACACATGGTTATTAAAATGCTTTTATTTTGAATATTCCTAGCATTAAGTTATTGGTATATTATCAAACATTTTTTTATATTTAATAATTTATTGCTTTTATTTTGAATATTCCTAGCATTAAGTTATTGGTATATTATCAAACAATTTTTTTATATTTAATAATTTATTGATATTTTAAGTCATTTTTACAACTTTGTTTTGTATTTAGTATTTTTTATCACTACTTAGTTCTATAAATACATGGTTATTAAAGTTGAGTAATATCATAATTTTTATTTTTAATATTTTAAGTATTACTTATTACCCGTTTTAATTAATGAATCTCTAATTTACAATTAAAAATTTTGAAATATTTATAAAATATTAAATGGAAATTATGATTTTGATTATTTGAAATAAAAACTATAGTTAAAAACATATAAAACAAAATATTAGAAATAAATATAATATTATCTCATGAAAATGTACAATAACTAATATTGAAATGCTAAGTTTTACAATATAATAAGGGTAATGAAACCACTCATATAAAACTACAGTGAGTGTCAAACCACTCAAGGAACTTATTGAGTGGGTCTCATGTAATTAAAAAACTACTCAATTTTTACATGAAAAATGTTTGATGAAGACTCTCCAAAACCACTCATCCACTAGAGGTAATATGCCTAAAGTGGAGAATTGATGATCTCGTGCCAAAGAAGAGCAATAATAGCTCTAGTGCTCCAAGGCAAAAATGGAGCAATGGTGCTCCTAGACAAAAGGGGAACATCAGTGCTCCAATAACACTAGGAAGAACCTTGTGGGTTGGAGAAACGTCATGAAATTGCAATGAAATGAAAGTGAAAAACCCTTTGGAAACACACCCTTGCTACAAAAAAATGTGCCCCTTTCTTGGTCAAACTTGCCCATTATTTTCTATCTATATTCATTGATGCAAAATAAAGGAAAAGTCCTCAAACCAGTAAAAACAAATAGAAAACTAGATAATAAATAAGGAATGGTAGAGAGAAATGGAAAATAATAGAAACAAAAACAATAATGGAAACAAAAGAAATAATGGAGAGGGGGGACAGGGTTACCTTGATGCAATCCTCTTTGTCTTTATATTGTAGAAGCACATCCTCTTCCTCTTCTCTTGTGTGAAACATAGAAATGAAACAAACCCTCATTTTTTCATCTTTTTAAGAGTCATACTATAGCTTTTCTTACCTCTTTAAGTTTAAAAAAATATAAATTATTGTTTAGTGTTTTAATGTATTACAAGCGATAATGCTTTTGGATGTACCAAAGGAGCATCGATGCTTCCATAATGTTGACGGGTCCAAACAACATGTCAAGCAAGTAAGGGAGAATGCCTGATGGAAGATCCCAATTAGACCTACTCTCGTTTGGTGTAGCATTTTTGACAAGTATGTGGGCCTCATTGTCGCTCTGAATTAAAAGAAGAAAAAGGGAGAGACAATGAACTATCCCCCAAAAAATTATAATTAATCATAAGACTTATCTAATGAAAATAAAACTAACCTAATCTAACTACTTCTAACCTATCCTAGGACCAAAACTAAAAGAATGAGTACAATGAGAGATAATATCATTAGAACCATAAATAATTCATGTATGCTAATGATAAGTGATAACAAAAATGCTACAGATACATGTACAATTAGTTATACAATGCATTCATAACATTATTATGTATTAATAAGGAAACATGGGACATCATGAGCATATAGAACAGAGTGAAGAAACAATTCATACAATAAAATTATATGCTACTCAAGCATAAGACAAGTGCACAAAGAATAGACTCATATGCATTCATCAAAGCCACCAATTCTCGAAAGACCTATTTCTCTTTATTCATTCAAATGTAAGAATATTTTATATCATTCACAAAGGGAAAAAGTCCCATTTACATTCAACGAGCTCTCTTTTATAAAACAAGAGACTCTCCAGCTCTAGTGACTGTTCATTTTGTTTTTCTTCGGTTTCTTATCTTACATTTCGAATTTCTTTCATATTGTCAAAAATAAATATGCGGGGGTCACAAAAAAAAGTTGGAGAGTCTCCTGGGAGGTTATTTTCTCCCTTGGTAAATTCATAAATGACATTCATTCACAAATATTAGTATCTATGCATGTTGGCATTGTTTTCTATTCCTTGAACCATTCTGGGTGTTTATGGTGTTTTTCATTCTAATTAAGATATTTTGATATTCTTCTCCTTTGTCTCATATTTCCCTTTACTTATTGTTGGTCCTATTTTGTTTCCTATAGCTTGAGATATGACCGTTGGAGCATAGCATTGCTTGTTCTTTAACTAATTTTGGGTTCCTTCTGTGTTTTGGATTTTCGGACAATTTCCACTCAGTATATTCCAACAATTTCTATCTCATCTTGTTCGTGTCTCTTCTAGATTTATGGAAAGCCATCATGGGCCTGATTTTGTTGTTTGTAGGTTGAGATATGATTGTTTGAAGTTTGCACAATCATTTTCCCCCCAATCTGTTGTATGTTATTTTCTACATTTTCTAATGTCCTCTATAAATTTTCTAGCATGGATACCTCTACCACTACAATCCTTTGTTTGATACAATTCCAATGAGGTATCATGGGCTCAATTTCGACACATGCATCTCAATTTATGCTCATTTGAAAATTTTCACTCAATAGTCATCAATCAAGCTTGTGGGTAAATCTGGACCATTGATCCTCAACCTGCAAACAAAAATCCCACATGCATAAGAGAGTTCAACACTTACTGATTTAAATTGTTTAATCCCTTATAGATAATTTGAAACAAGAACCTCCTCGCATGGGGTGACAGATGGCCATCTAGATACCATTGGAGTGCATGCAGCTAGAGGAGTTATTACCCCCAATCATCATCCAAACCCCAAAACCATTTGAATGGCAGTCTCTTGTGTAGCAGTTATGGTAGTGCATTGTTCCACCTCTGGTAAGTTAATGGTTCCTCATACGAACCATCTCTAGAGTATTGAAGCAAGTACTTGACCTTGGGTTGTTGTCACTTCAACCTTCATGGCGCCCCCCATTATCATTTCGTCGACCTCTATGAAGGTAAGAGCCCCTGGGAATTCAATCATTCTCCATATTCAGTTATCTCTCTAGTTATTTATGTTTTTTACGTCTTTCTGTTGTGGACACTCTCTCGTAGCCTCCTTACCTCTGCTGGTCACCTCACTCATCCTCCATTTCACCATTGTTTCTCCTCTAGCCTGGTTTTCACCTCATTTCCCCATTTTTGGTTGCAATCCATCCACCATGCCCAAAGAGCGTGGAAAACACAAAAGAGGGCCAATATACTACAGCTTTATCATGTGGCACAACCGCCCTAAACCCTCGCAGCCATCCCCTCTGACTGTCAGCTCCCCTGGAAGGGGCCAGAATTAGACTGAGACTCCTCCTCCCTCCCCTCATGCCCAAAACTCGCCTCCACCCCTTTCTGATACCATGCATGATTCTGGAAGTTTCCCGGTGGATGAAGAAATTCCTCATCTTGATTTGCAGCCTTTGGAAGCCCCACCTGAACCTAGCATCATCACCAGGCTTGAGGCTCGACCTCTGGAGCAAGGAAGTTGCATGGTGGAGGAAGAAATTTCGCCCAACTGGTTGACAGAGTGGATAGCCAGGAACATAACCCTTGGGCTGGACATGGAAGAAATTCCACCAGCGAATTTTGATATGGATACATATCCTCTCGCAGACACGGATGAGAAAATTGAGTAGCCTCTGCCCAATCCTCATTTCTTTTCATACGACCACCTTCAATTGATCTTTGATATGTGGCAAAGCCTAGAGGACCGAACTCAGAATCAACACACTCTCAGTGGACACATGGACCTCCTATTCTACGCCTTATCAGATGTGTCAGAGAAAACTCATTGTCCAACCTGCGCAGAAAGGCTTGTCTTCACCTACGGCATTGATGGACGCCCAGGTTTGCCAAATTTCTAGTTTCTCTCTCTTTTTTCATATCAGGAACCCACTTCAGCTTTTTTCAGTTTTGTTAAATTTTATGATGTATGGAAATAACCATGGTAGACACATTATTTGGTGCATGAAACCAGACATGTCTTATGTATGCAACATGACATTTGTCACGTTGAACTCTAAAAATACAATTATGGTTTCCAAGTGTTTCTGCAAGCCACTTGTTTTGGTTTCCCTGATGTGGCGAAACAGGTGGCAAGCAAAGAAAAGTTACTATTTTGATGTTTTTAAGGTAATATATTTTTTTCCTCTTTTATTTACCAAAAAAAAAATGAAACAAGAACCCAAGAAAGCATGGGACCTTTGGCTTGAAGTATGATTTTAGTTAATTTTCTTTATTTTTTAAATAGGAAAATAAGTAAATAAATAAAATAAAATGGAAAATAACAAAATTAATTACATTGTCCTACGTTAATTATAAGTAATAAACAAAGTTAATATTATTATCCTTAATCTAAATTAAAATAAAAATCATCTAATTAACCCCACTAATATGAAAACAAAAATTATTAAAATTAAACTAATAAAATATTAAAATATTCCCCAAAACTAAGAAATAATAAAATCAAAAATATAAAAACGACAAAATTTACTAAAATAATAATAATTACCCCCATACATATGTGAAACTAATAATCAATAAAAATAAATAAAAAATAATAATTCCCCCCTCCCCCACCAAAATGGGCATAGTCCAAGGTCTTCTACGATATGATATGCCCCAAAACCATGTCTTCAGCGTCGTCAGCAATATGATGCATGCCTTTTTTGATGGATTCATCTCACTCATGGCATAGTCTTCCAACAACATGATCCCATGGACTAGTGCATGTTTCTCAACATTAATATTAAAATTTTCTCGAAATAAAATATACCAAGGCATGGCCATCATCGTTGAAATTATTAAAATATTCTCGAAATAAAATATACCAAGACATGGTCATCATCATCGAAATTGTGGTGAGTGATGGTAAAAGGTAAATCCCGGTAACTTTTATGACGATGGTCTTCAACTCCCAATAATGAATATTCAATATTATTATATCCATTGGGTGCACATTTCTCCATAAATATTAATTACGCTGAAAGGCGTACACCTATTGACAATGGGCACAATTAATGATCTTTTAACCTTATTTAACCTTAAACCCTAATCTGATGGCTATGCATTGAAGATGCTGGCATATTTTTAGTCGTCCTCCAAAATCAATGGATCAGATTTATTGTTCATAACTTTCTTGCATTTATCAAGGCGTATGTTAACATGTTTACTTTTTAACATTTACCTAATCACATTAAAAAATTACTGTAAGGATATGTAATTGCCACGTTCCATTTATCAACCTAATGCAGTCAAACGTTTCATATTACCACAAACGTTTTATATTGGAGGCACAAGTTCTCAGTATATTGAAGGCAAGCGTTCTCAGCCGCTACCTTTTGGCGTTCTCAGTCGCGAGTTAGCGGTTGTGCTAGTAAAATAACCCATCCAAAAATTAAATATTAAAATCATGGTCGTAGAGATCTCGTGGTAATAGAGGTGGTAAGCCTCAGTAAATTCTCCAATGATGATGTCGAATTTCAATTCCCGATGATATGGGATTCCCACTCTAGCTCGCTTCTTATGATGATAATTATTAAAATAATATTAAATAATGCATGTCGGAATACAATGCATCTTCGTCAGGGTTTTATGGTAAGGGAGTTGGTGAGAGGTAACTCTCGACGAAGAAGACCCAGGGAGCTCTCTTGTGAGTCAGGTTTGAGGTCTAAGAAAAATATTATAATATACTAAGGTTTAAAGGCATTTGGGAATAAAAGAGTTTTAATGGATAATATAATTGCCATGTCATTTGGGAGGGGAGGAGGGAATTACTAGAAAATAGGAAGGTCTTCCTAAAAATAAGGAGGTGTTTCCTAATCATTGATTTCTCATGGGAATTGGTGTTAAGCATGTGTGAGGGCCAATGGGGATGGACTTGGGATATTACATTAGATTTTGGTCGGTGAGGAAGAAAAAAATAATTAAAACTAAATAAAAAGAAGGAAAATAGAATGGGTATGTACAAGTTAGGGTTGAGGGGGAAAAAGGAAAAATGAAATTACAATTAGAATGAAAAAAGACAATATATATGGTAAAAATACACTAGGTAACAAATGGTTTGCTTATATAAAACAAATTAGTTTATCCATGTAACAATGTATTTACCCCATGTAAAACAAATATCTAATGTGAATTAGTTTTTCCATATGTAAAAATAAATACCTAAAGTAATTCTTAGGGGGAAACCATGGGAAAAAACATGAACAAATAAACCATATGGTTTTTCCAATACCAAGGGAAAAATAGAAAATAAATAATTACCAAAAATAAATAAAAATATGTATATATATATATATATATATATATACCAAAAATATGTACAAAATAAAAAATAAAATAAAATTACAATTTAGGAAATTAGGCCAAATTACACATGTCAAGGTTCCATGCTCCTCATGGTTCTACCAGTCAGGGTTTCACTAGTCAGGGTTTTGCACCTAAGGACCAAAATTATGAATAAGGAAGATAAGGTAGGATTTCAGAAACCGAGTGCCATGGAGAGGAGCTAGGTCATATAGCAATGAAGAATATCGTGATTCAATTGTGACGAAGGTGAAGCAACAAAGGGGGAGAATACGACACTTCATGTGATGATTTAACGTCACAAGTAGCGACAAGTGGAAAAGGGACTTGGGAGAATGATTCCAACCAAGTGCACAACACAAGTAAGCCCAATAAAGATACACATCTCATAAGGTGGACATGCTAAGATCGCGAGGAGCGGGAATACAACCAGGTTAAGGAAAAGGTCCTTAAGCCAATCCACTATGCATGATACAAATGTGATAGATAACGAACAAACATCAGGTGAAGGAACAATAAGGAATTATAACCAAGGAGATGAATGGGATTTTGTCCCGGGTTTTGGAAAGAGGCAAGACCCAAAGGACTCGATATAGATCAATCTAAAGAGGTTCAAGGGAAGCCTTGCAAGAAAGGTGGATTCAACAACCTTGGGGTCTTCAAACCTCGAGGAAACTACAAGCCAAGGTAATTTTCTTCCTGATAAGGAGAAGAGTAACCAGAATCAAGGTCAAGGTTATGGATAAGGATCAAGAGATTCCCCCACACGCCTCTCAAGGATGGAGCGATCATGTGAACAAAGTGGCCCTACAAACGTGCTCCTCCAAAATAGAAGAATGAGATCAGCCATGCAATCAAAAAGAGACTTAAAAATATGTTACGAGGAAAATCACTCTATGGCATGGGGTAAACCACAATAGAAGGAATGATTGCAGAAATCAACTCTAATATCAAGTATGTTATATAAATGTAAATGCTAACAAGACAATATAAAGAGCCTACCTCATCCGGACGTTCAATGAAGACCATCGTTGAGCACATAACTCAAAGCTTTATACCTACAACTTGTCCTCAACAACCAAGATATGCAAGCATATGTTGATAATATATAAAGTTAGCACATACAATATCATAATCCATTAACATTCATAACAAATACGCCCATGGAATAATAATTAAAATATTTGCAAGATATCAATTGGACAAGAAAAGAGTATTTCTACTAAAATATGATCAACAGAAGTATACAAGTGACAAAATTTCGTGTCAGCATGTCTCGAAACCGAGAAACTAATTCCCTTCCAACTAGGCCTCCACCACTTCAATCCTCCACCAAAGGCAGGCTCATATAAGAGAGACAATGAGGTTCTCCATCAAATTGGGAAGAGCTTGGGGGTTGAACAATGTGTTTATACTTTAAAGGACAAAGGGATGCAGATTCAATGTGAAGTAAAAATTTATCCATAGTAGCTTTGCTCTCAAAATTTGAATTCTCTCCTCTTCCACGTTTTGGATATGGCCCATTTTATAGCCTACAAATGGAACTGAAGGGATGAGTCGGAACGTTTCCAGTATATGGAAGGTTAAGGATCATGGATCTCATGACGTGACATGAAAATCTGACACAATTTTTAATTTTGAGCACCAAACATGATGTACGCAGGTTGTAGTGGTGCAACCTGCATATATGCATGTTGTATAACTGGTAGGGTGTGTATATGTGGAAAAATATGATTTTTTAGCTCTGGGAAGTTCAAAAGGGGAATTCAAGTATGCATAGGGAAATGGAAAAGGCCTTCTGAGCAAGTTGCATGGGGTGAGGGAAAATATTTCTATAACAGATGCCCCCTAATGTGTGAGGTCAGAGGAATATCTGTGATGGTTGAAATACATTATGATTCCCAAAAGTGGAGTAATGGAGACCCAGCTGGACGAACTAGTTGCTCATGAGAATATTACAATTCATAATGACTTTGTACACATGGCTGCCAATTTGAGTTACATTGCAGATCCATGTGGAAATATACCAAACAGTTGTTCATGACCATGAGAAGGAAATACAAAATAGACACATGCAATAGGTTGTCATAGTCACGAACAAGGCCCAGTGAAAACCTGTCTCAAAATCAATCTGAAGATATATGTATACAATGGAGTACAGTCTAATCTCTCATAATTACTGAAGTCATATAGGTCCTGGTCCAATGAATGATAGCAACAACTCAGGAAAGATGTGACTATAAATTGATGTCTTCAAGTATTCTACACGATCTGCCAAAGGTGCAAGTCTACATCATGTGAATAGAGTAGTTGAGGTTGAACACAATGAGACTTTGTTTGATTACCGTTCATTAAGGTATACCATTAACAAACGTGAGATAGCCTACCAATAATGAAAGTAGGTATCAAGGCATCGAGTACATTCTTACAAGTGTGAATAAAGGTGTTGAGGTCGAACACTTGAAGAATCCATCGATCAGGAGACATTGATGTATTCACAACTATCGATGGCGAAAAAACCCACCACTGATGACTACAAGCTACTAGGTACTCATAGGACTCTAGGCCTCGATATCAGAATAGATGAGTTGAAGTCGATGGAATGAGACCCACTGAAAGGAGATAATTAAGGCATATATCATCATTCAACACGAGGTACAAAGAAATATCTTGATGATTTGGAGGAACTCGGACGAAGATGATGTTCACAAACCAATGACCCTGTGTGTCTTTTGCATGCACCAGATGCAAGTAGTGCACGAAAAAGACCCTCTGAATAGCATCCAATAAGGAAAATTGTCGACAGAAGCGAGGAAACCACCAATAAGGCCAATGGCATCCAAGACACTACACGAATCCCAATGTGTGAATAGATTTATTGTCGTCGAACACAAGGGAAACCCCCCTATTAGCGACAAATGAGGAGATGTCGACTGTTGGGTTGAAGGTTTCCTACCCATAATGAATGTAGGACCAGGGTGCTCGGTAGGACTACAACTTCATGTAATTATGAGACATGCAAAGTCAAGAGTTATGAGAAATGGATGACACGGCCTTATAGACATCCTTTGAATAAGAGCATGAGACATATGGAGGACTCCAGAAGCATAGACTTGATAATGAAACTTTGTGATGTAGGAGGAACCAATCAACCTCTCCATAGGGGCTCGAAGAGTAACCAGTTGAAGGAGTAAACTCTAAGTAACGAGCTCAACTTCCTAAGGTCATGATAAACCCAAAATTTGGATGACAAGTGGACTCAAAAGTTTGTGCTATGTTCAAAGGTGACACTATTGCTGCCAATATGAGATAATACTCTTTTCGCACCCGTATTTTTTTGTTTTTTCATAAGCAAATGAATGTTATGATACAATGGAGGAAACGAGTGTCGCGAGTAAGAAATTGCTTCCAATAGTGGAACGTACCTATGTTCAATGCAAGGAGGTGCATGCAGGATGTGGATGCTCGGGGGAACGTTTCCTCTTAGGGTACAGGGTGTTAAGCTGCAAAGGATATAAACAAGGCTCTTCTTGGCTAGTGATGCAAATTTCTGAGGTATTAGGATTATAATGAGAAAGAGGGAACCACCAATATGCTCAATACTACAAGAAATATAATGGAATGCAATTACAACTTAACTCCAAAGAATGTCCTTTTTCATAAATTTAGTCCCCTAGGCCTGAAAAAGTATAAACAATACTCAAGAGAGAACTCTTCTAGGCAATGATGACTAGAGCGTTCCTTTTTTCTAAATTAGTCTACTTGGTCCGAAAAATGGTTAAACTTACACCAAATAGACTCCCTTTCAAATCCATTTAACAAGTGTGAAAGTGGCAAGTTCACTCGGCAATATTTTCTCTTTTTTAGAGAGCCGGAAAAGAGCTTAACTAAGACTCAAGAATGTTGTTCTAAGTAGCATATGATGGGGGAGGCCAAGGCTCCCGTGCAGGACTTCTGTCGAAATACAAAAACTCAAAGATAGTCAACACAAGATTGGGAAAACCCAAATCTTTCCAAGTCGAGGAGGATAAAATACTTGCAGAGGTTACCTTATCTACAATATATCGAAGAATGCCCCTTATCTGGAAGGGTGTAGAAGAAGGAATTTGAGGCTCTACAAGGTCATTCCAATCAAATGAAACCACCCTAGGACTTTGAGGGAGCATACTCGAAGAGAGTGGAATGCTCCCTTGTTTAGAAGGTACAGGACTAGAAATGCTAAGGAAATGGTCTAAAGACGCATCACCCCCCAAAAGAAGAGTGGTATTGACCGAAGATTGCATCAGCAATGTCACTTCCTCAGACTTTTCACTCTCCAATAGAAGAGTGGGATCAGCCGAAGAGTGCATCGGCACAACCACTTCTTCAATCATTGGTTGAATATGATGAGAGACAACATGGTCAAGAGAGGCATCACTCCCCAAAATAGGAGTGGTTTCGGTCGAAGATTGCATCGACATGATCGTTGGTTGAACAATATGTGAGAAAACATGGTCAAGAGACGCATCACTCCCCAAAACAAGAGTGGTTTCAATTGAAGAATGCATCGGCATGACCATTGTATCAACTAGAGAAGGATTAGAAGGTTGGGAAACCAAAGACGACTCAAAACCCGAAGGGCTATCAGACAAGGATTTCACTTCTTGTTGGTGACAGTAGCAGCGCACATACGAGTTAGATGACCTCCATTGCAAAGTCTACAAAGGAACATGGGATTACATCCTATACGTATAGGATTCTCAATAATATTAATGCCCCCAACATGACTTGCAGTGGCTAGTGACATGCTCCCAGCATAACTTGCAAAGGCTAGTAGATCATCTTCAACATGACTTGCAGAGGTTGGTGATGAATCCCCAACATGACTAGTAGAGGTTGGTGATGTATGTGCAGTGTGACTAGCAGTGATAAGAGTTGTTCCCCTAGGATGACTTGCAGCGGATGGTTGCATGTCTTCAACTTGACTTGTAGAGGTTGTTGACCTATCTCCAACATGACTAGCAGAGGTTGATGATATAATTCCAGTATGACTTGCAGTGACTGGACTTGTGCTTCCATCATGAATTGCATCATTTGGTTGCGGCATTTGAGATCAAGGTTTCAGGAAAGACTGATTTTGAGAGATTGCGGGCCGGGAAGGGTTTTGTTATACACCATGGCCTTGTCTGGCAGGAGGGTATCCCCATCCAAACTGATTCATAAAGGATTGTAAGAGAATCATCACCGAGGAATTCACTAGCGAAGAGAAAGCGACATGACATGGGTTACTCAGGTGAGGATATATGTTTCCCCCATACGAAGGAACTTCGTGAAGGGGGTTTCTCATACTATAAAATTGACTCCCCCCGGATGAAACACCAGAGGACAGACAAAGGTCCGCCATGGGAAAAGTGTTTGTAGGAACCAGCATAGCAAAAGAAGGATATATGGACAGGATGCAATAAGTAGAATGACCGCCCATTTGAGCACTTTCTCCTGGGAAAATGAAGCTAGGATTGGATCCATAGGAAGGAAGATTCCAACCTCCTACCATAAGAGTTGGGTGAGGGATATGACTCCCACCAAACGAAAAAGGAAGAATAAGGAGGCATCATGCCTCCAAACCCAAAACTAGGATTCACATAAGGCGACGAGACAAAGGATGGAAAGTGTGAACACATGTCTGGAATACCATGAGAAAAAAGATTAGAGGCCCAAGGTATTCGTTGAGTATCATGATTCGGTGTACCACTCAAAAATATAAATGGATTCGTCCCCATGGAATGAGAAAATACCATGGGATGGGTAGTGATAACTGAGGGAGTCACGGGGGCTTCACTAACCATAGCAATGAAAACTCACGACGCAATACAAAATCCTAAGGCCAACTAATAATCATAGAACACATCAAAGTAAAACAAAAAGGATAATTCACATGAACAGGATATAGTGGCTAAAAAAGGGTCCTCCCTCACTAGAGTAGGTATGTCTCACCCAAGAGGGGCTTGAGACTCCCTTCAAAAGATCAAAGGTATCAAAATCAGTTAAGGGCCCTCGTGGGCTTAACAACGCAGTCGGTCAGATCCCCCAGAGAGATAATCCTCCATAAAGGTTGTGTGTTTTTTTACCCTTATCTGACTCAAGGTACCTGCAAAATAACCCCTACAAGTAACCTATGTGACTACCTATTTCAAGCAACTAAATCCACCATGATATATCCAATGTGTAGACGAATAGTCGTAAGTCAGGTCCACCATATGGGTAGGGTAACAAATCCTAAAATCTTGAAAGCACTGCCTCTCACAGAGGTAAAGGTACTAGAAAGACCCCCAAATACAAATAGATCCCCGGAAATATCTATGACACTAAGAAGGTATTAGAGGGTTATCTTTGCAACCAACTTCGTGCGACCTCGTGCTTAACTCCAGTGTGAGCGGAGCGTCCTGGCGTCACTAATTACACAATGAATTTCACTACTCCTTGGTCAGACACATATGTTGAGTTTAATAGCCTTAGAGAATTTTACTCACAAAATCCTATTCCAAGGCCCTATATCCTATGCTTGTTTGTGTACTCTGAAAAATTAAATTGTTTCTAATCAATTTTAATTAATCATCATTACTTTTAATGAATTTGTTTACTAAAAAGATGTGGTCATGAAACTGGTGATGTTATGACTCAGCAAATTAAAGAAATGAATATGAACATAAAGCTAAGTCCTAATATTCAATTCTCAAAAAATGATAATCTTTTCAAAATGAAACTTTCAATTCAAATCTGCAATTTCAAATAAGATGCAATCTTTCCATATATGTATCAAGATCAATACTAAACAACCAAAAGAGCAAATGTCAAAAATGCAAAATGTATATTTTTTGTATTTTCAAAATAAAGGAATGAAAATACAAGGACTGAATAATAGCTTGATATATATACCCTACTGCAAGAAAAAGAGACAAGTCAAGCAGGATACCAAGAAGCAAACACTCAGGCCAAAATGCAAGCACAACCAATGAAAAATATGATGAGAAATAAAAACCACCAGAAAATTCAACCATAAAAAGGTTTCCTATCACTCTGCAAGCACTCAACAGTTAGGATAAAGACCCAAGAAGACTCAACAATCATCAAAACTCACCCAACAAACACCAAACTCAGAAAACAAGCTCAAAAAGTTGATGTACGTTATTGTTTCAGCAAAAACCGCGTATGTACGCGCCCTATAGAAGTACAACTCACGTATGTACGCGTCTCTCAAGGGAAAAATTGTGTATATGTATTAAAACATTGTCATGGAAAGGAAAAGGCCAAGAAACTCAGATACAAAGTAAAAATAGGTTGTCAAGCAATTAGGTGACAAGAAAACTCAAGCTAACTAAGAGCAATCGAAGGAGAAAAACACTCCAAACCCCAAAATAGAAGATTCAATCCCCAGTATGTTCGCCAATTATGTTACGAGGAAAATCACTCTACGGCATGGGGTAAACCAAAACAATTGGAATGACTGCAGAAATCAACTCTAATCTCAAGTATGTTATATAAATGTAAATTCTAACAAGACAAGATAAAGAGTCTATCTTGTCTGGACGTTCGATGAAGTCCATCATTGAGCACGCAACTCAAATCTTTATACCTGCAACTTGTCCTCAACAACCAAGATATTCAAGCATATGGTGATAATATATAAAGTTATCACATACAATAGCATAATCCATTAACATTCATAACAAATACGCCCATGGAATAATGATTCAAATATTTGCAAGATATCAATTGGATGAGAAAAGAGTATTTCTATTAAAATATAATCAATAGAAGTATACAAGTGACAAAATTTCGTTTCGGCACATCTCAAAACCGATAAACTAAGTCCCTTCCATCTGGGCCTCCACCACTTCAATCCTCCACCAAAGGCAATTTCATATAAGAGAGACAATGAGGTTCTCCATCAAAGAAGGAAGAGCTTGGGGGTTGAATGATGTGTTCAGAATTTAAAGGATAAAGGGATGCAGACTCAATGTGAAGTGAAAATTTCTCCAGAGTATCTTTGCTCTCAAAAGTTGAATTCTCTCCTCTTCCATGGTTTGGATATGGCCCATTTTATAGCCTTCAACTAGAACTGAAGGGCCGATTTAGAACGTTTCTAGTATATGGAAGGTCAAGGATCATGGATCTCATGACATGACAGGGAAAACTGACACAGTTTTTAATTTTGAGCACCAAACCTGATGTACGCGGGTTTTAGTGGTGCAACCTGCGTATACGAATGTTGTATAACTGGTAGGGCGTGTATATGTGGAAAAACATGATTTTTTAGCTCTGGGAAGTGCAAAAGGGGACTTCAAGTCTGCATAGGGAAATGGAAAAAGGCCTTATGAGCAAGTTTCATGGGGTGAGGAAAAATCTTGCTATAACACAATACACCATAATCCTCATATTCCATGCCTTAAAGTAAACTTATAGATCAGCATTAGATTCTTCAACAATAATCATGGGTGGCTATAGATTAGTTTCTTGATATTGTATGTGTCAAGTTTCAACTCAAAAGAAGAATTAGTTATTTTGTAATTCAGACTTAGAGTTTGAAACAGGTGAGCAGAATCTACATGTGAAAGCATAAAGATGAAAGCATGAAGCACAATCGTAAAAGCAGGAAGATGCATAGTTTGAGTTATTCAATCGGAAAAATCATCAACAAAAAACTCATTCAGTACATGCAATAGAATATCAAACCCTGCAGCCACATAATATCATCAATCACTTCAGAATGAGCAAAAGTTCCAATGATAACGTGTCAATTCTATCATACAAATGTCAATGAAACATCATAGGTCAATAAGCATCATGAAGAAATTTGAAATCATCATATCGAAAGAAATAATCAACACCCATCAAAGATCATCGTCAATCAATATTAAAACCCCCAACTCCCTCAAGGTAGGCAAAGAAATATCGTTAGGCTCAAGCAGTAGAGGATTAGGCATTAGAGATGAAATTTTAGTCGGGGGGTCTCTCATTTCTCTTGTAAAAGAAAAAGTAAAGGGGGGTTGTTGAGTCCTCAACACATTCCAAAGAGGAGCATTAGTTCTTCCATACCTAAGAGAAGCATTGATTCTCTGTGATCACTATGGAAGACCACTATATAGCTCAGGAAGACCTCATGAACCTACAAATGAAGAGAGGTGAAAACCCCTATGGATATGCACCTATGTTGCACAAAAAGGTACCCCTTTCTTGGTTGAACTTTGCCCCCATTTTCTATCCATATATGTGGATGTAAAAATCTAAAATAAATCCACCATTAACATGTAAAATAGAGGCAAAACCCCCAAACCAAAAAAAAAACGAGCAAAACCAACAAAAAAACTAGGAACATTAGTGAGAAATAGAAAATAGCATAAATAAAATCAATAATGGAGACAAAAGAAACAATGAAGAGGGACAAAATTAGTTACCTCATTGCAATACTCTATCTTTCCCTACATTCATAGTATTTGTATTTCATCTTCTTGTAGAAACATGTCATCTTCCACTTCTCTCATGTGAAATGTTGAAATGAAATAAACCCTCACTTTTTTCTCCTTTTAAGAGTCACGTTGTAGTTTTTCTCACCTCTTTATAAGTTTAAAAAAATATGAATTATTGTTGGCGCTTTGATGTATTAGGAGCACCAATGTGCCCATACCAAAGAGGAGCACCAATGTGCCCATGCCTATAAGTAGCATTGATTCTCCAAGATCACTAGGGAATATCACTACACCACACAGAGAAACATCGTAAACCTAAAAGTAAAGGGAGGAGAAAACCCATATGGATATGCACCTATGCTACATAAAAATGCATGGTCCCTTTTTTCATCAAAATTTCCCCTTATTTGTTATCCACATCCATTGATATAAAACCCTAAAGTAAATCCACCATTAACTTGCCAAATAGAGACAAAACCCTTAGACCAACGAAAAACATAGCAAAACCAACAAAAACATTAGAAACAACAGTGAGGAATGGAGAATAACAAAAATAAAATCAATAATTGGAAGAAACGAAATAATTAAGAGAGAAAAAAAGGGTTACTTAGTTGCAATACTCTTTGTCTTTCCATGCATTCATGACTATTTGCATTTCATTTCATTGTATAACCACCTCCTCTTCCTCTTCTCTCATGTGAAATGAAGGAACAAAACAATCCCTTGTTTTTTCCACTTTTTAAGAGTCATCTTGAGGTTTTTTCTCTTGGTGCTTGGGCGTTTTATGAGCATTGATGCACCCATACCAATAGGGAGAATCAGTGCACTCATAAGAAAGAGGAGCACCAATGCACCCATACCAACGGGGGATAACCAGTGCTTCAAGACATAAGTGGAGCACTAGTGTCTTTTTGGGTTAACGACACACAAGTGCACATGGGTCATGAAGCATTGATGCTCCTAGATCAATGTGGATCATTGATGTGCATGGACCAAAGGGGAGCATCGATGTATTTTTGGGTTGTTGGCACTTTGATGCACAAAAATCTAGAAGCACTAATGCATCTATACTAATGTTGAGCATCGATGTGCCTCTATCAAATTGGAGCGTTGATGACCTTTTGACATGTTGTTTTTCTAGTGCAATTGTGGTCATTGAGCACCAATGCATTTGATGTTAAAGCGCACTAGTTTTCCATAATGATTAGGCACATCAACAAAAAAACATCTGCTAAAATCTCCACTAAGTCACTTCTACTAGAAACCTCAACTAAACATAGAGAAGGGAGAAGTGGTTCCGCAAAAACCTCGGTAATTGGTGTTTTCCTTGCAGTGAATCTAGACACATAAGACTAGAGTAGTTGATTTTACGATAATCCTAACACTCATGTTACCAAAGTTTCCCATTCATGCATGTACCAGTGGACAACACCCTTTTGGTGTAACTTTATAAGCTTTTCCAGAAAAAAAAAATCTGTACCTTGGAAATTTTTAAAGAAATTGTCTTTAAATGTATCTCATTTATCTAAACAAAACAATGTCAAGGCCTTCCACCACATGTTCTGATTGTATGTGATGCTCTCAATATCCATAGATGCATATTTGATTGTTTTATTGTAGTCTTGAACATTGTGTATATCATAGTATTCTTCTACCTTGTTAATATAGGCCACAATTTGTTTATCAATTCCATTAAATTTTGACAACTCTATTGTTACCCTCAATGGATAACCATATATTGGTTGATTTGAATTGGTTTTTTGATGCATATAAGTGAATGGTGAGACCTTCAAGGGTATGTTAGGTTGTGGACGAGTTGTGCCTCCCTAGACTGGTGATGTAGTGGAGTTACTATTTGGGTAAATAGTGTGTAATGAATGTTGGGAAAACATTGTTCTACCATTGTGTTTATTGCATTATGGATTTGCTTAATCTTGTTTGTGAATGTATCGTAACTTCAAATGATATCCTTATTAAATGTATCATGACCCTACGTGATTTCCCGCTTTAACACATCATGGTTCTGTACAATTTCCTACTTCATCATATCATGGTTTTATATAAATTCCTTATTGACTCTTGAAGATGTTGTTTTATGACATGCTTGTGTTGATCCTCCATTTTTCAACTAGGCATTAACATCTACAGTGCCACCATTTTCCTTGTCTTTGGTGGTGAAATTTTGAATTTGGATGTTTACTAGTGGCATTTACAAGACAATATGATAGAATGACAGTATATTGCCATTGGCAAATGTACAAAAATGAGAGTTTTTAATTCGTTCTTAACTAACTAGTGACTAATTTATATGGAATCACAATATGAAAGTCTAGTGGTAGCATATAAAGGTGGTTGAGAATGGAAATGGTACTGAATGTGTATGGACAACGATAAATTGTGGATCGTGCAATAATGGTTGAGAGTGGCAACACTATATAAAATGTGTACATCAAATCATAGTTGGGGGTCCAAGAAACAATGATAGTACAAATTGTGTACAAACTACTCGACCCGGTGCCTAAAATCAAACTCTAATATCATTATAATGAACAATAATTCATTCACAGGAAAACATCCAACATAAAAAGAATAATACAAATAAATCATATTGATAAATAAATATAAAATTAATAATGAATAATTTAATTTTTATAATAAACCTTATGAAAATATACTTTATAAACATTAAGTATTCACTAATAAAAAATGATAATCAAATAATTTAACCAATTAAACTAATCCTTACAAAATCTAAAACAAAACTTACCCTCCAAAATTCTATCAACATACTTTTCCCTACCAAAATTATAAATTGTCTAGAAATAAAAAGGAATCATCCTTAAAGTACCATACTCCGCATGGCAATGGAATATGTATGCAATGATTTACATGATATAAAGTTTTCATGATATGATTAATGTTTTACATTTAAACTCTTTTTGGAGGGCTTATATTCCACCATCTCCATGACAAAATTTCCTTTTATGGTAATAGGTGGTATTCGTTGAGACAGGGAAGGTCGAATTATATTTTACTGTTGATGAATGCATCCCAACACAATCATCCACTGCGAATGCCATATAAAACACACATGCCAATCTATTTGAACGGTCAAGCCTAATGACATTTAATAAATCTCAGTGGGTATAATCACGATACCTAACTATAAAAATATATCAACATGATATCTTGTTGGATATATTTTTCCTCTCCTATGTGTATCCACCAATTGTACATGTCAATATATCTTGTTGGGTATATTTTTCCTCTCCTATGTGTATCCACCAATTGTACATGTCAATATATCTTGTTGGGTATATTTTTCCTCTCCTATATGTATCTACCAATTGTACCTGTCATATCTTGTTGGGTATGTTTTTCCTCCATTATTATCCATGTGTATCACCAATTGTACATGTCTTTAATTATTAGAGGACTACTGACATAGTCATGGTGTCCACTCAATGGGATATCAAGAATCACATGGGACGGAGTGAGATGGAGGACAGTTGCCATCTTGGACTTTGAAGGTACATATGTTGTGATATGCTCCTCAAGCAACTTTTTAAACATTTATATTCTTTAAAAATAGTGGCATCCTCCAGATTAAGATTAGGTAACACCAACTCCCTCTTGACAACATCACCATCCTATGCTCACTTTATCTCCAATTGTCTCACTTTATCTACCTCTTGCCAACATCACCATCCTATGCTTACTTATCTCCAATTGTCTTTCTTGCCATGTGCTTTTAACTCGGTACTATGTGAGATGTTCTTATATGAACTTTATATTTCAGATTCATAGAACTTTATATTTAAAAATCAATTGTGAATCAGTAAAGTTTTTGTAAAAATAATTTGCATTGGGATGGGTTATTAAAGATAATTTGCATTAGGTGGGTTTTCATTTTTTCTTAGAATGTAATTATTTTGTTAAATTTTATTTAGGAGTAAATGCAATCAATAATATTTTAATTGGATTTATTGGTTAAAAGGTCATAAGTAAAAGTATTTATTTAGCCAAAAATGTTTAGAATTTATATTTATCTCCACGTGCTAACAGGTTTATTGGTGTATAAGTAACATAATACAAGTATAAATGTATTTTTAAGAAATTTGAATCTTATTAAAAATATTAATAACACCCCATTTTCACTAATCCAACAAACCAATATTGATTCAAAAACTATCTTATACACACAAAATTTTCATAAGCATTAAAGCATGTTAAAATAATATATATATATATATATATTGTGTGTATATACATACTAAATTTTCATAATAATTCAAGCATGTTAAAATAAAAATTACCCACACTTAATTCTTAAAAGTATAAAAAAAAATGAATGAGGAGGAAAGAGAGAAAGATAAAGAAAACCCAAAAATATTTAGAGAATACAAGGAATAAAGAAAATGCATGTGAGAAAACGGTCTTTTAGTTTTTTTATCCTATTTAACTTCGACGTAATTTAATTGGCTTTGTATTAAATATAGGCAGTGATGGGGTGTCTACTTGTATATGGAGCACTAGTAGGATATGGGATAAGTTGTTCTTATTGTTATGCATTGAGCCTAGATGAAGTTGTGATATAATTTATATGGGATGGCAATGTTATAAACGTCCCACTTTTTCTATGATTGAGACATGAAGGAGATATTTTGTGTAGTGGTTTTTTGTTCTTGTACTCAAATTTCCAACTATAAATTGACACATTTTTATTGTGATTATGTTTGTAACCATTGTTATCCTTGGGATGTGACGCATTAATAATGTTAAAGGGGCAATCTTTAAGTTATTATTTCTTTTATAAATTTGTGTATTATTATGTGATTAATGGACATGTTAATGTCTAATTTTGTATTGTGTTGTGTTAAATTGCTACATGAAGCACAAATCTCTTATGTTGGACATTTTCCTTCCAATTATTTGAGAGGAATTCCAAATTAATTGATTGTTTCCCTTATCTATTAAACAACCACTCGACCAACCCTCACCCCCCAATACTTCAATGCAAGTAGAAAGAATATGATCCAATAGATATCCTTGGAAGTTCCTAGAGTAGTAAATCATTAACTCAATTAACGATAACTTTGGCTCAGGCACACGGTTGCAAATTTACATATTGCTCCAATATATGTGGACATTACAATCATGTTTCTTCTCTTTAGCATCAACCCATTTCCTCTCTTGACAATTGCAAATCCCCTAGCTTACTACAGCCTCTCTACTAGCCTCATGCTCATGGGATTCTCTTAAAGGAAACATGCATGGAAACCATGGATTCCTACAAGTTATACCACAACCAGGGAGAGGCAAAGACTAATAGCATGGGAGGAGGAATGGAAGATGGAAGAATTTTCTTCAAAGGAATTGCACATTATATATTCCTTCTTGCATGGGGCATATGTGCTCTCACAGGAGAAACTCACATAGTTTCTTTGGGACACATAAGCCAAAGATTAGGGGGACATGGCACGAGACACATGGAAACAATATAATAATAGTATTTACTTGGATCCCCCATGTCTTTCCCTCTTTTTGTATCATATCCCCTTATTGCTCCTTAGCAATCTTTTGGTGGATACTATATTATTGTATTTCCTTTTAATGCATGCATTTACATAACTTAGGTGTGCTAGGGTAATATCCACATGGTGGTACCTAGACCATAACATCCACACTTGAACCCAATTCCACAAGTTGGACTCATAAGCATTCACAAGTTGAGCCTGTGCCTTGGGATCTATACTAAAAATACTTATAATGCATTTCACATAATTACAACAAATTATCATTAGAGATCATTCCACTTGATTTGACACCCATCAATCAACCATGTAATTACCATATGGTCATGTGTAACATAATATATCCCAAGGGTTAATATCGGTAGTTTACACATTCCGGTATGCCAAGTCAATATTGGGAAAGTATAGATACTAGGACTCAAACACAACAAAACAACCTCAAAGCAGCTAAGAATATAGACAAGAACAAGTTGAGATAGGAAAATTCGAGCAAGGATGCTTGGAAATCTCATGGAAAAATATGACATGTCTAAGGGAAGGGAAATGTATATTTTTCATATAATTACATGATTAAGCATGAGATAGGGCTAAGAGTGAAGGACAAGGACATGTGTAGTAGGTTTTTTTCTATGGGATATGTGTATCCCTTCTATTTTTATAAAACATGGGATAAGACATTTATTGGAGTAGTGAGTGGACAAGGGATATATGCATGACTTAGGAAGAGGAGAGTGTGTTTGGGTGAAGTGGGACTTGGCATAACAAGAGGACATGGGACAATAAGATTAAAATATTCAAAGAACATGTTTCCTATTTCATTTTTTTCTTTTAGGTCAGGTATTAGAACTCTTATTAGAATGAGACTGGGATAGAGACAAGGAAACCATAGAGATGACATACACAATGATGGACATTGAGTGAGTCATTCAAAGTGAAACACAAAAGCATGAGGGACATTGAAAGTAATTTCCTTAGTGGATTGGGTATCCTAGTAGATATTACTTTCGTAAGGTACAAGATGCTCAACAAGGGAGAATTGGATAGATACTCTTTAAATGGGATAGAGACACTAAAATCATAATTTTGTATAGCATGTGTGTCCAAAACCTACAATTTGTTTGAATTTTTCTTTGCAAACTTGGGTTTCCCAACTTTTTTTCAGCACTTGAGGTCTATTGCACTGCATTACCTTAGCCATAGCCTATGTGGGGGCTAAGAGTGAAGGACAATGACATGTGTAGTAGGTTTTTCTATGGGATATATGTATCCCTTCTATTTTTTATAAAACATAGGATAAGACATTTATTGGAGTAGTGAGTGGGCAAGGGATATATGCATGACTTAGGAAGAGGAGGGTGTGTTTAGGTGAAGTGGGACTTGGCATAACAAGAGGACATGGGACAATAAGATTAAAATATTTAGAGAACATGTTTCCTATTTCATTTTTTTTCTTTTAGGTCAGGTATTAGGACTCTTATTGACATGAGACTGGGATAGAGACAAGGAAACTATAGAGATGACATACATGATGATGAACATTGAGTGATTCATGCAAAGGATAAATGAAACACAAAGCATGAGGGAAATTGAAAGTAGGTTCCTTAGTGGATTGGGTATCCTAGTAAATCTTACCTTTGTAAGGTACAAGATGCTCAACAAATGTATGTTTTTCATATAATTACATGATTAAGCGTGAGATGGGGCTAAGAATGAAGGACAAGGACATCTGTAGGAGGTTTTTCTATGGGATATATGTATCCCTTCTATTTTTTATAACATCGCCTTAAGCTACAATCTATCAAACGCAACTAAGTCATACTCAACTAAGTTCATTCAAAAACGAGCACACGTCCAACCATGGCCTTTAAAATATCCCAACAATACTTTAACACTTATCCAATTATTCAATACTTAGACAAACATGTGTTGCAAGGAACAATAACATCCAACACATAAAGAATCCACAACACAAATGTATAGATGACACCCAAGGTAGTTTCCCAAACTTTATTAATATAAATAATATTACAACATATACAACAAGGGAGTGTGGCCTCCTACCAACAACTCTATTGCATATTTACAATAAATCTAAGTCAATCTGAATTCTACCTATTGCCCAAAAAACTTCCACAACCCAACCCTTTAAGCATTTGTAGGTCTACCTCTTGCATATCCTAACTCTCGTTAGTTCATTCCCATCAACATCCAAAGAGTCTATTATGTCAACCCTAGGACTTAACACAAACTACAAATCCCTTGGACACCCTTGTGTCAATGACCAAGTTTGAGTTTCCTTGAATATCAATTTTCACAATGTAGGTGTCCTCTTTATATATGAGTCATGCCTTAGTCATTTCCTCTTTCCAAGTTTGATTTCAATTGAATCCATGTCCAAGTGGACCCAACGTGCAATCCACCAATTTTTTGAGTCTGTTGGTTCAAAACATCCGGCTCATGCATCCAAGGCATCCCAATTGTATCATACATCTAATGGTTAACTATATTGTTTTAATGACATTGAAGGCACCCCTTTCCTTTCCTTTTGTTTCAAATCATGTTGGGCATCCATCCAACTTGTGAAGCACTACCAAGGCAATTCTACCTACAAAATACGGTGTTGTGTCCTAAGTCAAGGCATTGATACCTACCTTCCCATGAACCAAGGAATGTCCATCATCCTAGTCATTATGTGGCTTCTATAAGAACCCCTAAATGACAACTCTTATCTTATTTCCATACTTATCCAAATTGATTTCCAAGCCACCTAGCACTTAGGCATGTCTTGCCATTATACAAGACTACCCAAGGCATTCTTCTCCAACCTTACAAATTGTTGCCACAAAAAATCAAAGTTTTCCTCATGTCTTTAGTGTGTCATGCTATCGTGCAAGGGATCCCAAACCAACTCATCCAATAACCAATCTACTATTGCATGCATCAATGTTAGTCAATTACCATTGAAGTGTTCATGCTATAGAGGTGCCCAAATCCATTCAAGACTAGGCCTTACAATGTGTGTCACGTTTTATGTTTTCTTTTATGTAGCACAAGCACCCGATCAAGGACATAGCACCCAATGGATCGAGGACCCCATTCCAAGGAAAAGAACATCATCTAGTGGAAGGATTATGGACATTGAGAACATAAAACTAATATGACACAATATCATGTTAGGATTTTGATTGCAAATGGGACATGCAACCCAATCGATAAGGATATATGGAAAGATGAACATTATGACCCTTAGGAGGGCATGAAGGATGTGGGATAGGGGATTATGTGTGATGACTGTGTACTCAAGTGGATAGTTATAACCAAAAAATACACTTAATAAAATCATGAGAATATGTGTTTTGAGAAAATGAGATGCATGAGGTACAACCAATGGTGGCACTTAATGCATAAAGTAATAGAATGATCTTAAATTTATGGGAGATATTATCACATGAAGTGTGAATTAATGACCTAAAGAATGAGAAGTCTTGCAGTATTACTCATCTATGCTTGAGACAAAGAGCTAAAGCAAGTAAACAACTAAAATGAGAATTTTCCAATCAAGCAATCAAATTGGCAACAATTAAATAGAAGAATAGTATATTATCAAGTGAAAGCCACAAAAAAACATTACTAGTAAGGAAATTTTGAGAGGAGGATTGTGAACACAATGAGCTAAGAAGGAAAGAAGCATGAGTGGAGAGAAAAATTGATATTCATACATGGTTATGAACAACATTGTACTAAATGCTCTGAGAGATGAACATTGGTACAAAGAAACCATTCAAGAAAAGAATATTAGCTCTAAGTTACCATAGATTTATCTAGATTATATTAGGATGCTTGTGTGTCCAAGGAAATGGTTATACCTAGGCTCATGTGTGTAGTAGCTAAGTAGTACAATCCAATGCATAAATCCATTATATCTCCCATAGTCGGAGTTGTAATTAATGTTGAAGTTGAAACAATTCAGAAAACATTATGAAATACCAAGGGAGAAAAGTTCTAGAATAAAAAGGCAATTATAGACAACATAAAAGGTTAGTCTAGAATATTCAAGCCATTCTAGATGCCCAGATAGAGTTGAAGTGGATAAAAAAAAAAACATATGCTATAAACATAGCGAAGGCTGGCACCAACAATCAAAATGTAGATGTTTTATAGAGTCTTGATTTCTTAGATTCAAGACATTATAGGGCATTGGAGGACGATGCCCTTGATTCATGTAGGAAAAAAATGGGACAGGATGAGAAAAATGTCCCTAGGTTCATGACAACAAGGTGCCTATTCATTCATAAGGTGGGGATCAATTTTATCATCCCACCTATTCCTATATTTATGTACGATGATTTATAAAGAATCTTATTACTCTTCTGAGATTCATGAAGAGAGAGTTAACCATTAGAGAAATCACAAGAAAGGTGTTGGAGACAAATTTATTCTTTATTATGAAGAAGAGTAAGAGGGTTCCTTGCAAACTACCATTCAGACTCTATGGAGAACCATATAAGAAGGATTGTTTAGAGTAGAGTCGTTGGATTATGAGGCATACCTTCCAAACCCCAATCCCATTCTCCCATGTTTGAACATGTGCAATCGGCCTCTTAAGAACTTATAGTTTATGAAGAAAAATGTATCATATAGATATGGGTACCTTAGTTAGATGAAAACTATAGACATGTCCAAAAAGTGGACTCTAAAGTAAGAGGAAGAGATAGAATATTTCAAGTTATGACAAATGAGGAATTAAATAAATAAGAATGTGCAAACATAGACATTACTTGGTTCAGTTATGCAAAGTGACATAGAAGGATAATAAGAATGGAGATTGGAAAGACTTGAAATGTATTCCATATACTATAAAGTCACTAAGAACTAGATGGATCAGGAGATACCAAGGACATATAATGACATATTTTACTTCAAAGAGGAGTATAATATAATGGCAAAGGTGAGAGAGAGTAGTATAGCAAAGTCATATGAATATATGGAGCAAGTAAGAGAAGAAATGGACATAGAGGCACCTAATATGAGACACATGGAAGAGGTTGCGGATATTGAAAAGGTAATGGAAGAGAGAGTTGCAGTGTGTCAATCCAAGGTGATGGGGAAAAATAACAAGGGGAAAACAATAACAGTGAACCCTAACAAAGATAAGAATAATAGAGACAATGATCTATGTAAACAAAATAAATCCAAAGGTCATGTATAATACTTTGGGTACAAGAAGAAAAATAAATAAAAGGACGCTAGTCATGAATGATGGAGGAAGGAAGCGTTAATTAATTAACATTTCCTCAAATGAAGAAAAAGTTTAAAAGGATAACAACATAATGAGCATGAAGCTAATAGTAGAAGATATTCCATTGGGTTGCAAGATTGATACTATCATGAAAACAAATCAGGAAAGAAAGAAACAAATAATCATAAGAAATTGGGAAAAAAAAGGGAATTGGAAACAAGGACAAAGCATAAGAAATTGGAAAAAAAAAATTCAATGAGAAGTTGGAAAGATGCAATGAAAAAAGGAATTGGAGGAAAACAATAAAGAAGTAATAGAAAAACAGAAGAGAGAATCAGAAGTAATAAGAGAAAATGAAGATAGATTAGAAAGAAAGAACAATAAGGAGAAGAAAAAGAAAGTTGAGGAAACCAAGAAATAGAAATATGTGGATATAAAGGAAGAAGAGGGAGAATAGAAAGGTGAATGTGATAAATTAGAAGAAGAGGATAGTCCCAAAGAAGAATATAGGGACAAGTAGGAAGACATAGATAAAAGTTTATATGAAGACTAGGGACATGGATAAGAGATAAGAGGACATAGGACACTACACTTTTAAATTTTTATTTTGTTTTTCGCCTAAAATATAAAAAAAAAGGGCTCCCAATTTTTATTTTTATTTTTTTTTTTGTTTTATCAGATCTGATAATTATTTTCTTATGATTTAAATGCTATTGTTATCATAGAATAATTACACACTGAAAATCTCAACAAGACTCGGTAACCTTGATGAGAATTTGTTGTAAGTAAATATTATATGAGATGATATATTACAATTGAGGGCCTCGATATATATACTTGGGTGGAGTGCCTTTTTATTTAAGGGACATGTATTTTCCATTATTGTCTTTTCATTAATTAATTAATTAGTAATTAGTAATTATTGATTAGTTATATATTTATACATTATATTATAAATATATTATTTATATATTATATTTATGTTGATGATTATTTCCTCACATACATGTCTAATTAATATAGATCACTCCATCCTGGAGCAGGCAATGTGAAAACACCTCGAGTCTATCCACTCCTCGTTAGGAGAAAGACTACACCTGGGCCATTCACCACTAGAAAAGATTTGTGAGTAAATGAGTCGTTTCCTTTGGTCAAATCAATATGACCAATCTAGGAGAACTTATGCCCGATTTTTTTAACTGGAGAAACATCAACACTCCCTCTCAATGAGGGAGACATTCTACATCACACCAAGCTTGTCTCTGAAGTATACAAACTTTGTCTTAGACAAAGGCTCAGTGAGAATGTATGTAATTTGTTCATCTGTGGATATGTATTGGAGCTTTACTACTCCCTTATGTACCATGTATCGGATGAATTGATATTTGATCTCAATCTGCTTCAACTTGTCATGAAATATTGTATTTTTTGAAAGCTTGACACAACTTTGATTATCACAGTGTATTAAGGTTGTCTCTAGCTCTTGATTAAATAGTCTTGCAAGAAGTTTTTGAAGCCATGTTGCTTTGTGACTTGTGACACTAGTTGTGATACACTCTGCTTATGTTGTATTGAGTGCTACAGAAGTTTTCTTCTTGCTAAACCAAGATATCATAGTTGATCCTAAGTTGAAGTAGCACCCTGAGGCGCTCTTTCTGTCCATTGCACTCCATGTCCAGTCAAAATCAGTATATCCCTGTAGCCTCACTTTACTACCTAAGTCATATCTCAGACCATATCCAATTGTACCACACAAGTACCTCAACACATTCTTTGCTACAACTCAATGGAAGTGCCTCGGTTCAACCATGAACTGGCTCAGGGTGTTCACTCCAAAGAAAATGTTTGACCTGGTGTTAACTGGTACATCAGGGATCTAATCAGTTGCATGTACATAGTGGGATCCACCAAATTTGAATCTGAAGTGGAATCACTCAGCTTCATTAGATTTATCATCATAGGTGTAGCCATGGACTTGCAATCCATCATACCGAATCTGCTCAAGATCTCAACTATGTACTTCCCTTGTTCAAGGAATATCTCACATGGTTTCTACCACACCCCCAATCCCAAGAAATAATGCATCAAGCCAAGATCCTTCATCTTGAACTCAAAGACAACTCTCCCTTACATTGATCAATGAGTCAGTCTGCACTTGTAAGGAACAAGTCATAAACATATAACATCGAGATCAAAGGATCACCATCAACGGCCTTGTAGTAAAGGTTGGGATCTTCTTCATTCTTGGTTAATCCCAAGCTCATCAAGTATCCATCAATATTGGAGTACCATGCCCTAGGTGCTTGCTTGAGTCCGTACAAGGCTTTCTTCATCCTACAAACATGAGACTCCCTCACATGTACCTCAAATCCATGTGGTTTTTTTATGTACACTTCCTCCTCAATCACACCATTGAGGAATCTATTATTTACATCCATTTGGTGTAATCTCCAATCCATCACTACTGCAATGGAAATAATGGTCTTGATGGAAGTGTACCTGGCGACTGGAGAAAATGTCTCCTCATAGTCCACTCTCTCTTTCTGGGAGAACCCTCTTACCACGAACCTCACTTTGTACTTTTTGATGATGTCATTTGTTGCATGATTGATATTGTAGATCTGCTTGGAAGTCACCATTGACTTCCCCTCAAGTCTTTGCACAATCTCCCACACATCATTCTTCATGATGGATCGATATTCCTCTATCATGGCATCTCTCCAAACTTGTTAGTATGTTTCCTCCTCATAACTGGAAGGTTTGGAATCAATGAAGTGACTCATCAATGCCATATAACTCGATGATTTTTTAGGTCATCTACTTTACCTAAAAGTACCATGGGGAGCTACAGGCCTCTCTGCATCCTACAATGTATCATGAAGCCAGACTGGCCCCTTCCTAGTCTCTGAAACAACGACCCTAGGTGGGTCCATTGGTTCATTTGGCTCTGTTGACTTCTCCTAATAGTCTGAAGGATGATCAACTAGAAGAGGGGGACCTGAACCCACATCCTTCGAAGCCTTCTGCTCCTCACTATCGATCTCCATGTGAGACTCTCTGGACCTTCTGAAGGTTGTGTCTTCATCAAATATGACATCCTGATTAACCTCTATTTGACGTTGTCCTGGAATGTAGATTATGTAAGCCTTTGAAGTCTCGTTGTATCCAACAAACATCCCCTTCTTCCCAAAAGGCTCCAACTTTGTCCTTTTTTCTTTGGACACATGAATGTAGACTGGACAACCAAAGATCCTCAAATGACTAACCTCTGATTTCACACTTGTGAAATCCTCCTCGGGAGTCTTATCCCCCAAGAT